>JAIUND010003695.1:0-14761 GCA_034699125.1 Gisinianus flammeolus
CCTCTAAATTTCCTCATCATTCGTTTCCGCCCGGAGAAGAAGAAAAGTGGTGATTCAAAAAAATCCTCCTACTTTCCTACTAAAATGCAGACCCTCCCTCTTTACTGCAAGAAGCTTTACAAGCCAAATGGCTGTCTTGTCCAATTATCTGATCCACAAAGCTGGTCAAAGGAAACAACTCACAAAACAATTTTAAACGGACTCAAAAAAGACCGCCGGAACTTTGAATTATCATCTCTCTGGCTAGATACGAACATTCCTATTAAGAAACACTGGCGGCAGATTGTACCACTTAGATACACCATAATCCATGCTGGTTCACATTATGGCACCTATCCCAACGTACAGATGGCTCTTCTCCTCTCTTACCATCTCAACTTTACTCTCGAAGATTTCTATGGCAAGCCACCAGTGCTAAGCTGCGAGAAAGGTGTGTTTTATGCCAAAGTGAGCATTCTAGGACTTTCCATATATGCCAGCGTCTTCATCCTCCAAACGCGATCTGTTCACATCTTTTACGGATCCAATTTGGAGTTGGATGATCCGTCATCTTGGTTTAACGATTTTTGGATGCCTTTTCATGGCGCTGTCTGGCTCTCTTTGGGTATTGCTGCTTGTAGTCTGATTATTGTCTTATGGCTTGGCCCCAAGATTTCCCCCAAATTCTTTCCAGGTGGGAGGAGTCTAGACTGGGTTTTCCTTGTGGTGTTTGATTCATTTTGGGAGCAAACTATAGAATTTGAAGTAAAAACGAATTCGGATTCGAATGGGAGTGAAAATGAGATGAAGGAAGATCGTCGATATTCATTTTTTTTTTATTACACAGTTTGGACCCTTTGCACATTTTTGATTGGGAATTATTACCTTTCGGTGGTGAAGAGCACTCGGATTATACCAAGGCTGTCGATGGAGGGTAACAAATCCATTTCGGATCTAAAGGCTCAAAATTACAATATTACAGCTTTCAATATGGACAGGCTTGAGTATGACATGTCTCTCAAGAAGTGGCAGCGGCAAATCAAAGAGGGCGAGTTCAATATCCGGTCGGCTGAAGACAATGTGAAGTTGACTGCTATTCTAAAGAAACATGAGTTATTGATGAATATGACGACGGGCGTAGGGTGGCTGCATTCAGCGGAGGAGGCACGTAAATATTACAAGCAGGATCGCATGGGGATTGTTATGGCGAATGAACTTCTGCCGTTTTATAAAGAAATTCTGCCGACTCTGTTTCACCGTCATTTTTTTATTGTCAAGCAGAAATTTTTTGAGTTCTTACTCGGTTGGCTGTTTTTTGTGCCTAATGTTGATGCGTTCCGAGGCTCCTTTGCAAATATGGTGGATTGTGGGATTTTAGAACTTTGGTCTCGGATCAGTAAGAGGATTCATCGGCAGGATGAGGAGAATTATAATCTACTTCATTTCTTTAAGGATGAACCAGAGGGCCGAAAATTAGGTTTGGGACTGGATGGCGGCGAGAGGGAGGATGCGGAAGCCATTTCTATAAAGGATTCAATTTTTAAGGGTACCAATTATCTCCTCCTTATTGGATTTGCATCCGCCCTCGTGGGATTCATCATTGAACTTGTCCAGGGCTGCTGGCGGTGGTCAAAGGTGGAAATTCCGTTTGAATGATGATTTAAAAATCAATCTATTTTTAATCTTGAAATTAATAAGTATTAAATTTACATATCTGCTTTCGTGATCTTGCTCAACTAAATGTTGAAAACTTAATGATTTTTAATTTGAAAATGACTATTCTGTTCTTTTAATCTTATTTTTATCCAACCAACATTAAGATTTAGTCCGGTTATGAAAGGGGCTTTTTTGTCGTGCCTATAATTTAAATATTTTCCAATAATATTTTCCCTTATTTCCGGATTGCTCCTCCCGCTATTTTGAGCTGAAACGGGCAATTCAATGTTAATTTGCTCATCAAAAAAGTTGTTGACCCCGTGTAAATGTGCAACAAAATTCTCGATAGATTGTTTTGGCCGGAATGTAACTCAAGAGGAAATCCGCCTTCAGTCAAAGTAACGGTGAAACTGCTTTAAAAAAGTTTTAAATAGGGAAGACGCGCCTAAAACTGACCACCAAACTATTTTCACTATAAGTCAAAAACGAGTCCGAGTACAAAGTTGGGGATGGTGTCGTTTGACAGGGGAGAAAAGGATGTCAACTTGATCGATCTCTTCCTCTTAGCCAGCTCCATTCATCTTCACTTCGAAACAGTTTTGAAAACATGGTGGAAAAAGGACGTTTGGGGTAAAAATGACGAGCCCATTCTTAAACGTACTCGCGTTCACACACAAAGGAAAAACTCGGATGTGTAACGCATAGCTTCCATCATTTTTTAAAATCGTTGTAACTCTGGTTAATCTAATTCTGGAGCGAACAATTCAGGATCGATTCGACGTAGAATCTCCAGGGCTTGAAAAAACATCTCCACACCCAACGTCAAAGTACAGTCGATTCGTTTTAATTCTCATAAAACCTCGCTGGTCATTTTTACCCTCTGGTCATTTTTAGGCGCGTCTCCCCAATTCAATTCAAATTTACCCGAATTGGACTTGACCTCGGTTTTTAATGCGTTTATGGATTAATGCGATATTCATCCTCGTCGGAAATTTACATCTCTTCTGAATTTTTGTGAAAAACCAGGAGGATTCGATCCAAAACGAGTCCAATTCTAATTCCAACCAAAGTACCTTCATTCAAATGGTCGCGAATGGGAAAGACAAATGCCAAGGATAACTTTGAAAAACATGTGGACGCTTGAAAGTGTGCCAACGACGAACAATTTGTTTCATACGAAACTCATCCGCTTGGTTTTTGTTCTCCTCTCTTCTTGCTGAACAACTCTGCGATTTGTAAGGTAACGCCTGGATTCGTAGGTACTGGACTCGTAGGTCCCTGAACTCGTAGGCACTGAATTCGTAGGCAACATGAATTGGTAGGTACATTGACTCGTAGGCATTTTTATTCGTAGGCACATGTACTCGTAGGAAAAAAAAATGAAATTGTCACAACACACAAATTATCAAAACCATGAGTCATAAAATGAAATATGTGCCAAAATAAAATAAATTCGTAGTTCTTTTAAATTATGTTTTGAGTATCATCTTCTGCAGTTTTCCTTCGTTTTGAAGCAGATGCAGGTTTGTCGTTACATGTTTTTTTTGATCGAATGGAAAGTAAATTGTGAGACATTCCACGTAGGTAGTCCATTGGCTCCATCTCCTTCCAATTATTTACACAATTGATAAGATTTTGATCTAACCGGACTTGTTTGTTTCTCTAAGCCTTGCAGAGGATATTTTAGTAAAAAATCACTACGTGCAATTTTTTTTTCACATGGGCACTTTTGATACTCCAAATTTTTAAAAAGGGCAAATTTGATACCCCACAATTTTGAAAAGGGCACTTTTAAAACAGATTCCGAGTAGAATTGCAATTAAATTCTCTCTCCCACCCGCTGCCAAGGACAGCTGGCATTTCATTTCTCTACTCTGCGTGTGGCTTTTTTTACCCGCAACCAACATTTTTTGACCGCTCTCAGCATTTTCATGATTAAAAATCACCCGGATTGAAATTTAAGGATGGAAAAAGTGCAATTGTGTGCAGAAATGTCTCCCGATTATTTTGATATGCTGTTTGTATTTGTGCGTGCAAAAATGGATCCACAATTTGACTTCTCGCAGCAGTCAAAAAATCCATTTTTACTTGTTTTGGATGTGAAAAACGTACATAATTTTCAAATAAAAAAATAAAATAATTGTAGTGACGAATTGGATTTGAATCTTTTTTAAACATGTTTTATGGTCGTTTAGCTTTAATTTGATGTATCGCAAGCTCGACTCGGATGTTTAGTTCGGCTGTCATAACGATTTTTGCAAGTGGCTTTTTTTACCCGCCGGCTTTTTTTACCTGCATCTCCCCTACGGATAGTTATAGGGTGAGTAATAATGGACTCGTCAAAACTAAAAAATCATATCTCAAGACCTACGGAGTCGATTTTGATTACACAAAAAGTATTTTGTAGGCAGAATAATTTTATTTCTTCTGTGTAAATACCAAAGTTCAGAGGTCACTGACCTCGAGGTCACACCGAGGTCAAATTTTGTGTCTCGTACAGGCTTTGTAATAACTAACAAATTTCACATTTTATTTTTAATTTTTTTCATCAAATTTCAACATTTTTAAGGAAACCCGTGTTTTTTTTATTTTTTCATACTTTCACTCGTTTCTGACTTATGATTTTATGAAAATGACATGTTTTAGCCCATTTTCACAAAAAAGGGATGAAAATAAAAACGCATATCTCTGGAACCAAAAAAGATTTTTCCATGGGACAAAAAATAGTTTCTAGATAAAAGTCCGAAGTGTTTTCGCATCTACACTTTGAAGGCCATTAAGGACTGACGCCAGGGTCACATGAGGTCAAAGTATTATAACCCATACGAAACCGTTCAAATTCAAATTTTCAGTGCCAAATTTTTTATTTCACAAGTTGCAACTAATTCTAGCGGACACACGAGTTTTCTATTTCCCATACTCACAACCGTTTTCGAGTTATAAATTTTTAAAAATGTCATGTTTTTGTCGATTTTTTCAACAAGCTTGAAAAACGTAAAACTCTGCATCTCTGGAACCAGTAAAGATTTTTTGATAGGACAAAAAGTGATCTCTAAGTAAACATTTAAAGCTATATTATGTTTACTGATCTAAGGTCAGAAGTCCCCAAACTTGAGGTCATGCGAGGTGAAAGCTTTGAAACATTTAGAACATCATAACTCATAAACGTCTGTGAGTGCAAAAAAATTAAAAAACACGTATCTCCGCAAAGTGATTGAAAATTTAGGAAAAAAATAATTTGGCTCCAAAATTTGAACTTAGACGTTTTTCTATGGGTTTCAAAACTTTGACCTCGTAGGAGGTCAAAAAATCTTAAATCGGAAACGAGTGGAAGTATGAAAAAATAAAAAAAAACAGGTGTCTTTAAAAATGTTGAAATTTGATGAAAAAAATTAAAAATTAAATTTTTTTAGTTATAACAAAGCCTGTACGAGGCACAAAATTTGACCTCTGTGTGACCTCGAGGTCAGTGACCTCTGAATTTTGGTATTTACACAGAAAAAAATAAAATTATTCTGCCTACAAAATACTTTTTGTGTAATTAAAATCGACCCAGTGGTTCCTGAAATATAATTTTTTAGTTTTGACGAGTCCATTATTGCTCACCCTGTACGTAATTTTGAGAGAAAATACATAGACATAAGTACTAAACCATTATAGAGCAATGTGAATGTAGATGAAAAGATTTGTGTACGAAAAATATTCAATTGTCATGGAAATTCTTCATACATTCTACATTGAAATCAACATTTCGTGCACCCGGATAGATCAATGTAGAATTTTTATGAACGAATGAGTTTTGAAAACTTATTCATTGTCACCCATTCTCACTTGGAACCATTTTAACCAAGTGTACACAGTCGAAATCTTTGAATTTGTAATTAATATTGTCATTTAAACGCGCAAAATGCCTCATTTAACGCAAAGGCAAGCCCTCGTGGAGACAATAATATTCGACGGTGCCGTGGCAATAACGGAAGTGGAAGCGGAAGAGAATCATGAGAATCATGATGAAGGATTCAATTGTTTGAGTGGCTGCGTAATAATATGTAAATTTGGAAAACAATTAGTTAAACATGTTTGTTAATCTGTAAGAGACTTTGGATATGGATATGTTATTGCCCTTGTTTTATCTTTCATAAACAAATATTTTATTTATTATTAACAATCACAATTAAAACCGATTGAACATATGGAATTAGTATTGATTATATTTGCTACTAATTATTATTATCTAGGCCGAAGTGCATTTGGCTAGTTCCAAACGTAGTTTTAATGCCTCAACCTCAAGTTTGACATGTTCCGTCTTTTCTTTTTCTAATGCCAATTTAAAATTGTCCTGGTCTTTGCGGTATTCGAATTCATCACGACGTAGTTGCAAATCAGCTTGTTGTTGTTGCAAAGCTGCTTGTTGTTGTTCTTTTAAATTGAGGTCTTTCTCCTGTAATTTTATTTTGGCGGCTTCTGTTTCCTGTCGTTGTAAAACTATTTCTTGATAAATGGCACTCATCGTTTTTGCTTTCAACCCGACTCCAGCCAAACTTGTTCCAGCTCGATCCAGTTGACGACCTGGAGCATTAGATGATTGAGACGCTGATTGAGACTCCACTCCATTCGAATCAACTGTTGGCTCTTCCTCTTCTTCCGGTTCCGTTCGGCCGTATTGAGTCGTGTGGGTGGAGTACGGTACATGTATGCTTGCTTTAGTACCCCATATTTCTTCGCATAAATCAAAATGCGGGCATTTGCTTCTAATGTAGCCTGTATAAAATAATGAATACATTTCAATTGGCGGTATTTCATTATACATGCTTACTAGTATTAAGCTCACTATCGAATGATTGACTATCAGTGTTTTTGACGCCTTGACCAGTTTCATTTGACCAAGTCACCATCAACTGGTATTTCTTCCGCTGATTGTTGACATGATCTTTCAGCTTCTGATCTGTAATGTCGCTGGAAAGGTCGCAATTCTCTTTAAGTCGATTGTAGTATAGACGTGCATTTGGTTTCTACAAGAAAAAAGTCTTGCCGTCAGTTTTTCAATCAACAAAATATTATGCGAACGTCTGTACTAAATGTATGCGTACCTCAATACATGATCCCCGCTGGATTGTTCCCACCAAGTAATTTAAAATAGTTATCGTTTCATTAGTCGTCCATTTGCGTTGTTGTGTTGTAATTTTTTTTGGTTTAACGACTCGAGTTGTGTCGACGCGATTCCGAATTTGTCTCTTCATTTATGTAGACCAATTTTTTAATATCCGTCACAGTATGAATACAAAATCCTACTGATTGACACATTTGAAATTTAATCCACCGCCTCGGCTGGAGAAAATTTCAAATCATTTCAATTTTTATAAATTCCAAGATTTTTATTTTTGAAATCTACATGATTGCAAAAAGTAACAAGCTGTTATTCTACATTGACATGTAGATGAAGATTTTTTTACATTTGGTTAGTTTCCAACGAAACCACACAAATCTTTTCATCTAAATTCACATTGCTCTATTGTGGTTTAGTACTATAGACTGAGTTTATTGTGTAAACAAATCACAATTAAATAACTCTCCAATCAATTTCACAATCAAGAAAAAGAAATTAATTCCGTACACAGTTTTCAAGTGTTTATCATTTTTATCGCTTACCATAACGGAAAATACATAATTTTAGTCGTCGCACAGTGATGCCTTTTTGAATATTTTTACACCCTTGGTGAAATATCTGGCGAATGCATAAAACAAGCCTACCACCCAATGTAAAAAATACGTAGATTTGGAATCTGACATTGCCATTTGTGTGCAAACACTCCATCACCCCGAAATCGGACATTGCCCGGGTTTTTTAAAACGTTTGATGCTGTTGTTCATATTTGCCATTTATCCAATAACTCTTTTAATTCAGTCTTTATTGAAAGTAAAGTAAAACCGAATGCGGGTAATACCGGGTTTTAATGGTTTAGCTGTACATACTCATCGGTTTAACTTCCGTTTAGAACTTTTGTCACTTCACATTTAAATTGTACATTTTATTGTCAAATCTGGCTTACCAACACCCAGGTGTAGCCGGGCATCTAAGAATGTTTGAATTAAATTGAACTTGGTCCTCCGAAAATTTTGGCTAAACTTTGACCATCGTCAGAGTCACACTCCGTTTCCACACTTAAATCACTGCAGTCACTATTATCATTAAAGTATTCACCTTCTCGTTCCGTCGGACTTTTTGGAAACTTCTACATGTTTGTTTAGGCACACTTACAAATCAAGAAAAAAATTCAAGATTTTATATCTTTCAAATGCAATATGAAAACAATTTTTAAAGCATATCAGTTACCTTTTAAATGCGCTGCGAAAGGAAACATTACTTTTCTTCATCAAATTTTATCACCAGAAATTCAATAAAATATGGAGATCAGTTGAAAACAATTCAATAAATTCTTGGTTTTGAAAAAAATTGTGAATCAAAATTCCACATTGCTTTTTTTATGAGTTGATTTAAAATGTGCCGCCACGAGCAAGGATGCAAAAAATGGAAAATCCCATTCAAAATTATTTTCAAAATTTTCATTTTTATACGAATCCGCAGGTTTCCGCAGCTGCTTTTTCTTTTAAAATAAACTAGATTTTATGCCTAAAAATGTGATCAAGGTCGCTTAACGGGAGTTTGTGGGAGAAGCTTTATTTTTTAATTGACAGATTTAACATTAGAATATATGCATTTTCAAAAGCTTGTCAATTAATTTCAGGTACATAAAATAAACTTAACTTCATAATATTATGTAGGCATGTGCTCTCAAGGTCGATAAAAATAATCACATATTCATTTCTTTAAAATTCTGATTCTCATTTCTTAATGCTCAGGCGCATTGATATCGAAAAGGCATCACTGTGCATTGGTTAGAGCAATTCAATGTTCATGTCTGACGAACATTCTCCACAATTAATCATTATCACTGCGGAAGAGGAACGATGATGACACAAGATCCACATGCTCCTCAAACATGATGAATTAAATTAGCAATTATATAACGATTCAATTTAATTCCAATTAAATTCCAGTTCCGACCTTTACTTTTAATATTATTGATTCACATTGTTGATTTACCGGGGCGTGAGGTTGGGCCTGAGCACGAGATAAGAAAATGGGGCGGATAAATAAATAAAAGTAATGAAACGATGATGCGAGAGCTTTAGCATTGGCACCATAAAACAAACATTTCATCTCGTTACTGGATTCTCAAATTTTCTCATCTTTCAAAAGTAATTTTGTGTGTGTTAATCTCAAAAATTGATAAAATATCAGCTGAATTTCGTTCAAGTTTTTGCACATTGCATTTCGTTTTTTTAAACAGGCATTTTGAATTTTGAATTTCAAATCTGTGTTGATCCTGGTTAAAAAAATGTTATCCCCATTTTCATTGGAAACGTTCCTAAAACTTGTCGTTCACTGTGGTTATTGGACAAGTTGCTTCATCTTTCCACCAAAGAAAATCAGTAATAAATTACCATCTGGATCTGGATCCATAAAGCCGGACTTTAACTTTACAAATGCAAAAACGATGGGGTCATAATCAAAAGTTGCATTGACAAAAATCTTGTCGGGATGTGAATCAATCGGATTTTATTGTTGCAGCCTCTACAGTATTTTCATCATCCTTTTTTCTATGGGAATGTTCTTAGAATTTTTTAGTAACAATTCCGTCGACACGATTACTCAACAGGAAGGGACATCACTTTATTTTCGTATCATTTTCGTCACAGCATGGTGGACATTGAGCTTTTCAGAGTGGACGATTCGTCTTACGATTCTTATTCGCCGTAAGAAAATCACAAGACTTTTAACACGCATTTATGACCTCTGCAGTCAATGCCAACGTCAATACCACAGAGGTCAGCCAGAAGTAATTATCAAAATCCGGGAGAGTTCACGTTCAATCGTCCTTGTCAATGACAATTGGCAGATTTGGTTATTTTTAATTTTACTCATCATCCTCGGTGGGAGTTTCTGGATAGCTGGAGAAATATATCAAACCTCGCAGAGCTGGGCCATTCAATTTTCAAACAAGCCAATTAACAGCACAAATAACATCAAAACGTTGCTTCTACCGGATATCAAATGTGTCCGAATTCTGGCTTGTGTCTTTTATGATTACAATTTATTGGCCTCCAACATTTTTGCATTCATTTTTGTCATGTCTTTGGGGGGTCTTTTGTCTTGGCTTTATGTTGAATTTACACAAAAATTCCTCAACTCTCCGGATGGATTTGGACCGGAAATAGATATGGACATGCAGAAGGATTTTAATCGTAACCCCAAGTTGATAAAGCTTCATCATTTAATTGGACTAGACCGAGAGGACGGAAGCAATCGCAGTTGTAGTAAAACACTAAAAATATTGTGGTTGAAGAATTTATTCGGGATTTCAAGAATTTTCAAGGGGCTTTTGAAGATTTTGGTGATGTTGCTGGGATTTTAGCATTAGCAATCCTCTGCAAATTGACTGTCGGTCTCATCATTGCTATTAGCATGCTTACTCGATGGGATGGAGGTGATAAGTGGACAAAAGGTCAAGAAATTATTGCCATGTCACGAGTCTTTTTACTCGTCGTCATTGCACATTGGGGAAACTTTATAAATCGTCAGGTAAACATTTTTTTCTTGACTGTGGAGGAGACGCGCCTAAAAATGACCAGCGAGGTTTTATGAGAATTAAAACGAATCGACTGTACTTTGACGTTGGGTGTGGAGATGTTTTTTCAAGCCCTGGAGATTCTACGTCGAATCGATCCTGAATTGTTCGCTCCAGAATTAGATTAACCAGAGTTACAACGATTTTAAAAAATGATGGAAGCTATGCGTTACACATCCGAGTTTTTCCTTTGTGTGTGAACGCGAGTACGTTTAAGAATGGGCTCGTCATTTTTACCCCAAACGTCCTTTTTCCACCATGTTTTCAAAACTGTTTCGAAAAAAGATGGGTGGAGTTGGCTAAAAGGAAGAGATCGATCAAGTTGACATATTTTTCTCCACTTTCAAACGACACCATCCCCAACTTTGTACTCGCACTCGTTTTTGACTTACAGAGAAAATAGTTTGGTAGTCATTTTTAGACACGTCTCCCCTTAAATCAGTTTGATTCCGATTTGACGTTGACAATTGACAATTGACCTCTGGGCTTCTTGTTCACAAGTCATGATAAATTTTGTTCGTGTTTTGGACCGTGTTTGATTGTAGATTGAGGCGAATTTGAAGGCATTTTACTAGAGCTAAGGCGAGACCAAGGAGAAGGGAACGAAGTAAAAAGAAACTTTTTCTGTAGCAATTTTGAGTTTTTTTTGTAATAAAATCTGATTTCCGTCTTTGATTTTGGTTTTGTTATGGACAGTGCCGTCGGGTGTTGAAATGGATGATTCGTTGGAAGTGGAGTCTGACAGCTTTAAACAAACTAAAGATTAATTACCGCATTATTCCTGTGGTAAAAGAATATTTGTTA
Organism: Gisinianus flammeolus; assembly: GCA_034699125.1. Classification (NCBI taxonomy): domain Eukaryota; kingdom Metazoa; phylum Arthropoda; class Collembola; order Symphypleona; family Katiannidae; genus Gisinianus; species Gisinianus flammeolus. The sequence continues at coordinate 11,130 of JAIUND010003695.1, forward strand.
AGCTTTTACTGGAATTACATGAAAAATTTGCGATTTTAAATAATGAATTTTAATACCAAGCTTTACAATTAAATATGTCTTTTCATGTAATTTAATTTCAGATCTCTGGCACGGTTTTGACCTACTTTATTTTCCTCTTCCAGCTCCGAACAAACGCGTAGAGAGAAAAATCGCAATGCGACGTACATAGATCCTGGGGCAAAATTCAGCCAGGGGCAAAAATCAGCCAGTCCGAAAGAAATTGATAAAAATGAAACGAGAGGAGAAAACTGAAAGTCGTCCACATCTTTTTTCTACCTCACACTCGGCGACATCCGATAATATAAACACTTTCAACGGTCCCGGTCAAATTGTGTGTGACAGAGTGACGTCAACTTTAAGGACAAAACAGTTGATCTCCGCAGTGGGCGATCAAACGTCATTTGAAAAATCATATTTCTGCCCCACAGTTTCATTTTGATCTAAAAATAATTGAAATCGCTTTCAATCAACATGAAATCTCCCTTAAAAAATCCTCGAACGCCACAACCAACGATTTGACCCCTTTTTAAACGTAAACATCAGAGTGGCTGACTTTTGCACCACATATCGTTATTCGGGGGGTGTTTCAAGGGGTGAAAACTGGGTGGTGGAGTGGCGGTGGAAAGATGAATTGAATTTACGAAATGATGGATTTGATCGCATGTTTCCAACGACACCAACATGAACTTTGTCTGACCTTTTGTTTTCTCTCCACATTCACAAATATAAGTGGCTGATTTTTGCCCCAACCTCCTCTAGATTACGGCGAACGACGACACAACACTTACAAAGTGTACAAAAGACTTAATGACATTTTAATGACTATGTTTTAGTCCATTTACATAATTTCATAGAAAACCATTAATCTAAAATTCAGTCAAGTCAAAACTCTAAACATTATTTTTTTTCAGTCATTAGTCTAAAAAATATCAGACGCATTTTCCACAGCTTCATTTCCACCCAGATTTTCCCATCATTCCCGTTAAAATCGCAATTTCCATGCATCCGATTAAAAAAATGTCTGTTGGTCATTCCAGCTCTCGCTCTGTTTTCTCCATCTTCATTTTTATTCTTTCTCTTCTTTTTATGCTCGTTCAAGTGGGTGGTAGAAACACCCGGGCATTGGCAAAGGAAAAACATTTTCATTACGTAGAGAAGCGAACGCCATTGTCGACAAGTTGTAAGAAAATGCAGACATTTTAATCAAATTTTAATTGACTTTATTATATCGTACACACGATTATTTTGCTTGCGTTGTCACCGAATCATTAATAATTTCATCATCTTTGTCATCGAACTATTTTGACTTTATGTGTAGGGGCCGACTCTATCGCCTGGTTGATGGACTAAATCATGCCGAAATCTTGCCCTTTCATCTTCGTTCACATTAAAATTCAATTCAAAATCATTTAATTCAGTTTGATTTTCAACACATTTTGTCGATTATTTAATAAAAACAAAAAGTGGACTTTTTTTTACGAAATTGACAATTTATTTGGTAGTTTTCCATCTAGTTTCTACGCTTGCAGTCAAATGAAATCGTTGCGCATTGATTACACTGCCGACGAGCACCGTCCCGGAAATCTCTGCTAAATTGTCTAACGGTGAAAAACTGATCGGGAGAGAGCCAAGATGTGTGGCCGCTGAATGAGTTTTTTTCTCAGATATAGTCGAATTTTATTTAAATTTTTTTATACAAAAAAATTGACTTTTTAATACAAAAAAATTGATTTTTTAATACAAAAAAATTGATTTTTTAATTTGAATTGATTATAATTTATTTGTGTAGTTTTCCAGCATTGATTTTAAAAGGATTCCCTTTAAAAGCTCCTGGTGAAAATTCTTCCGGGTAGAAAATGGCTATCGATCGTTTCTTAATGATGGTCATTTGACTGACTGAATTGGAAACTGTTGACATGGACAAAGTCACAGAATCTGGGTATTTAATCAATTCTACAAGATCATCTTGTAAACTCTCTTCAAGTGCTGTCCATCCATTTCCATTTCGTTGTTTCCGTTTTTTGAAGTGACTTGTACTTGATCGACCTTGCATCGATGAGATTTGTACTGGTTCGTAATTATCCGTCCATCCGCTGTCAATCAATTTCTCTGGCTTCACGCCGTCATTATGTTTCCACGTCTTCCCGGCCCACCTGACAGTAAACCAGTCGAGTCGACGCCACTTAAACATGACCAAGAAATTCTCGCTTTTTTCTTAGTGACTTTTCGCATTTCCATGCGAATTTGCCATATTTGATGTTGCAGGGAGTCGCTCCAAACGGATCTTGATAAGTGAGAGACGATGTGTCCAAGCTGCCCCATTAATACTTACAGAAGAGACAAGGGCCTTCCAAAGCCCTTCAATATCCAAATTTTCTACCTTCGGATCCCTTTTCCATGTGGACTCTATCGGAATCCGATTCGCATCATTTTCTCGTTCGATCGTGACGGAGCCTTTCGGACAACGTTTGTGGAAGGCCACAACAGATGTGAGGCCACCCGGGAAAAGGGATGATGAACAGACAAAGGCCAAACCAAGGGACCGCCCATTGTGATAAAAATATATTTTGACCGTCATCAACTTTTCACTCACTTTTCCTTCGGATTTTGAGGAGGCGGAGTTAACAGCAAGAAGTCCGAGAGAATTGTCGCCGCGGATTGGAGGACCGAAATAAAATTTGCCCTTGATCGGGATGAGAGCAAAACCGCTTCGATATTGATACAAATGAGGACTGTAAAGGACACAATTTGATTTGACTTTGGATGTCGTGACCTCGTAACCTTCACGATTCCCAATCCCAATTGTAGCTCCGCCTTCGTCCGTCCCTTGGAATTGCAAGGTCCAAAACATGTTGTTGTTGCTGGTGTTTGTGGAAGGGTCATCGACAAACATGGCGATTGGAGTTGTCTCTTTGGAGTTTGGTGATCTTGAGAGAGTGAGGAGATTCCGGGAGCTTGTTAAAGTATCCGCATCCGATGGTTTGATAAGCCAATTTCCTCTGCCGGTTCCTAACTGTGACGATTGCAATGGCCCTGTCACAATCCTCTGATGATGACGACGACGATGTTTATGTTCTTGATGTTCATCACTCTCGTCAGTAGCATTGTCGCTATCGTCGTCGTAGGTCAGCCATTGAACGTCATTTTCAATTTTAGGCTTTTCTCGTTCGTAATCCGCGACATTCTGTAAACAATACAAAGAAAAATGGATATTTTTGTAACTTGTAACTAAGGCCTAGAAATTCCCTTTTGCATAAATTAGCGAAATTAATTCATGCAAATTTGCAATTTTTCTTGGCAAAAACATGTTTTTTTGCAACTTTCACTAAGAATACGATACTTTTTGCACGTTTGAACACGTGTCACCCACTTTTTGCAAATTCCTACTCGTCTACGATTCAAAATTCGCAAACCTGTCTCGTCCCCGGGTAAGCATATAACCAGCCGGGGCCCCACCCGCACCCCGACGGCAATCAGATGGAGGCCACCCGGACGGGTATCAGATGGAGGCCACCCAGACGGAAATCAGATGGGGGCCACCCGGACGGGTATCAGATTACACTGCAAAAATCACTTTGCAGGTATGTAGAGCACTAGATATATGTATTATA
>JAIUND010003696.1:0-14759 GCA_034699125.1 Gisinianus flammeolus
TTCACAGATTTCATGCCCACATTCTCTGTGATGTTTTTCCTTCACAGATTTCATGCCCACATTCTCTGTGATGTTTTTCCTTCACAGATTTCATGCCCACATTCTCTGTGATGTTTTACTTGTGACCGATCAGACCTCACCAAAGCATACCAACCATTTAAATTATCATGGTAAATTGTTCTACTTTATATTGCTCAAATATTTAAAAGCATAAAGTAATTTCAAATTATTTTCTTTTAAAGTAGCTCATAAAATTGTATTTTTGTTGTTGTTGTTTTGTTTTACTTTGTCCGTCGGAGTGCTCAACTGCCCGCCATGAAAAAAGATGCAAATGAAAATCCTCCCGAGGAAATCTCCAATCAAATTGTTGTCGAGCAACAAGAAACGCCAAAAGATCCAACATCCGAAGCTCTCGGGAATTCTTTGGTAAAACAAATCAAATCATAAGTTCAGTTAGTTTAAATCCTAACTAAAAAAACCCGAATAGCAACAAAACCCTTAAAAGTAATTCTTATTATTGTGTTTTGTTTAATTATTGTTTTGTTGTTGTCTCACAGATTGTTGCTCGGATTTGTGAATCGTTGACGGTGGACGAGCTTAAAGTCGTCCGTCAATTTTCCAAACTGTGTGATGATGAAGCGACAAAACTAATGTTTGAAAAATCCTATTTCCGAGTTCCCCGGGACTTTCATCGCCGGCCGAATGCCCGACAGGAAGAAGAAAAGAGAACCATTTCGAATTTTATCTCACCTCGACCGTTCCTCCGATTCTCTCGGCTCCTGGAAGACGGACGAGATGGTCCACTTTGTAAATCCATTTGTGTTTTCCAAATCAAAGTGATCCAACTCAAATTATCCTTCGACTTCTGTGCCGCATCGGACTATGTGAACAAGCGAGAGATCATGTCAGATTTCCCAAATTTGAAGGAAATCTCCACATTTCAGCGACGTCCTTCGGATGTTCTTAATGTTTATTACATGCACAGCTTTTTGGAAATGATTCGGATCAACTTCTCACCCTCCGCCCTCATCAGATCACCCATCATCATTTCCTCTGTGGATTTTCGGCCACTAATCTTCCAGTTAAATTGGCTTAAAGCCTTTGAATCATTTGGAGACTGTTCGATTGTGGTGCGGAAACTTGTCATTCGATTGAATGAATATCGATTGAATGAATATCGATTTCCAAAAAATCCTCAGCATTGGTCCCAAATTGCTGAAGTGCTCAACAAGATTTTCGAAAAGAGTCGCGATGTGCTTGAAGAGATTGTGCTGGACATTCCCATCGGATTTCTCCCCGAATTGCACATTCCTGTTTTAAAAAAACTCCGCAAGTTTTCCGTCTCTATTGGATTTGAATGATCGGAACCCTGTGATGGAATTCCTTCGAAATGGGTTGCTCCTCCCTCCTGGTTTCCGGTTCCTCCAGAGCTTCCCCAATCTTACACAAGTCGGACGAAATCGTTCTCAAGGTCTGACTCCATTTGACCTGTGGGGAAGTGTTTTTTCGATGGCTGTTACCGGCTCTGCTCCGATGGTGCAATTCTTGACCTATCGAGATGAAGATCACTTGGGATTTAACATGGACCAATTGGCAATCACTTTCCCCAACGCTCACATTCAACACATTCCAGCTCAATAATTTCTCCTACATCCTTCATTTTTTTGGCTACATACTAATTTTGTCCTACCCTTTCATTTAAATCATTATTCAAGTTAAGGAATTTTTCGGATTTTGTCATTTAACATTTGTATGTTTTTTCAATCAAATTTTGTTCATCTATAATATTCAGGAATTGTTTGGTGTGATTGGAAGTATTTATTGTGAACATTTAATATTTAAATCATTACAATAGAAATCATTTCCCAAATAAACAATTGCTTTCCAACTATATATAGAATCAAAAGATAAAGGAAAACCGTCTCAATTATTCATGTGGAAAAAGCTAATGCTAATGTGCATTCAAATAAAACGTGGTTCAAGTCAATTACTCAATTGGGACTGAATGCAAAACAAGAAAGAGTTTAATTAAGCTATCAAGGGACCATCCAGAAATGAGCTCATCACTTGGAGGGGGATGAGAAAAAGTGAGAAGGGGGGAAGTGGGGGCAGTCTGGCTGATGATCTCATCCTAACAGTCTTTCGCCACTTTGAGGAAATTAGGAATTAGAAAGTCAGTGTAAAAATATTTTGGCTTTATAGGAATTTCATGGAAATATTTCCCAGGACGACAATTCAATCGAGTTCTTAATTGAGGACATTGGTCAAGTGTGGGTGGAGCTAAGCCCAACCCATCAACTTGTGGAAGGTTAATTGACTCTCTCGTCTTGGCGAATCGAGTCCTTCATTGGGTCTTTGAGAGTCTCCACAACATTTTCTCCACAGCTTCTTGTCCCCTGGCGGCCGTTTCTACGCCAATATGACGTACATGAACGATCTGAATGAACACCTCCTTCCGGGGGAGATGGACAAGAATGAGAAACTCAACAAAATCTCGGCGTCCAACGAAGGACGAGATCCTTGGGAAACTCTCAGGGATCGTTTTTGTTTTGTTTTGGTTTCATCTTCATTGTGGGATGGCGAGGAGAAGGGTCACAATTTGCTGGAACAGGAAATTGAGGAAAATTGGCACACTTTCCCGCTCAACCGTATGAAATCCGCCGACGCTCATCGCCATCTTCGGGACGGACCTAAAAACTTTCTCACAGTATTTTCGATGATGAGGAGTTTGGAACTCAATTCCTGTCAGACTAAACTCTAAACTCCACCGCACCACATTCGAACTCTTCGTCACTCGAATGGCCAGCTGGAAAATGGAAATGTGGTGGTACTGAGAATTGCGTAGATGAGCGCCAACAGGACTTTGATGGGAGATTCGAATGGCGGAGAACCCATCCAAAATGCTCGTGGTCAAGCACATTAACTTGAGCAACCAGATGACGGGAGAAAATGTCGTATTGAAATGCTTGAGCTGGGTTTGGAGCTCGCGAAGGGTTTTCAAAGACGTTTGGCCACTCTCCCCGCCATCTCTGTAAAACGTTTCAAAATAAAAACCATTAGTTTCCCACTGAATATGTGTAAATTATACATCATACCGAGTTTGGCGGGCGAGGGACTGCACCGAGTCTATGAACGTGAGAATGAAGGAGAGAATGAGGAACATGCCGTAAATGGCCCGTGTCATGAAAATGAAGATGTTGAGAGTGTCGAGGGAGAGACAGACGCTGATGGTCCAAATATTCCTCCAGCCAATCGGAAGGATGGAAATGAGAAGGATCGGAATATCCATATGGAGAAATTGACCAGGCAGTAAAGCCCGGGTGAACAACAGACTAAAATCTCCATCAGCCGTTTCCTTTGTCTCTTTTCACATTTTGGAAGTCGTCAATTCAAACTCAGCTGAAGGAAAAGAACCATCAAAATATTTTATGGGAATTAACAACCAGAACAAAAAATTCTGAAGGGATTTGTCATTGAAAATACCTCGGGATCGAATGTGGAGGATTTCACTGTAGATCACTGTCAGCATTTGATTTTCGTCCATCTGGTTTTCACAGTCGCCATCTGATTCGTCACTGGATCCATCGAAACGGGAAATACATTCAATTGAGAAGCCATAATAGAAAACGCAAAGTATGAAGTAATCCCAGTGCAAATCCCTTTTCTTGTCAACATCTTGGCTGTGTGTGTGTTCTGGTAACGAAAATAGAAATGAAAATGACTGAGAATCACGAAAAAAGGCTGCTTCGTCCTGAAATTTCTTCGTGCAAATGATTTTAGTTTGACTCTCGGAAAATAAACACAAGTTTCAATTGGGTTTCTGTATTACGATGACAAAAGGAAATTCGGAGTTCGTCGTCATTCAAGTCGTTATCTTACACTTTGGTTGTGTGAAATCAACCAGCGGGTTGAGTATCAGAAGTATATAGGAAAACTCGGAAAAAGGTTGAGAAAAGGAATGCAGAACAGAAAAGTCAAAGGAATGTTGAGAGCGAGAGAATTTAAGAGAGAATAAAAATTGGCCGCTGTGAGTTTCACAACCTGAACCAACTCAGTTGGTCCAACTGTCTCAAAGTCCCGACCTTTTTCTTCTACTCTATAATTACCTCATCCCGTCTCCATTCTCATTTTCCATCGTTTTAAATTGAGTCTGTACATCTGCAGACGGAAACAGAATAGAGAACAAAAGGACAAAGGAAAAAATCAAAAACAAGTAAACAAACCAGAATGTAGAGGAGGGCAAAAGTTTACCACGTCGTAGACTTGGTAAACAACTAAACGGTTGGCTATTAATTGTTGACTTGTACATGTTTTTTGTAAGCTGAGAACGACCATCATTCGCTACGTTCAATACTTTGGATGTGAAACAGTAAGTTTTGATTCCTACAGTGATTGAATGGTGATACCATAAATGGCATCACCATTTCCTTGCCAATTGGCAGTTATATACATTTGGGAACTCGTCAGCTCAAAATTGACTATGGTTAACATTACGGAAATGCTGAAATGTTAACAAATTCGAGGATTTGTCTACATGGTTGTGTTTCCCACATTCGATTTACCTATGGCTTGCAAAATATGAGTGCAATCCGTTGGGAAATGGTGGCACAGTGGAGAGGTTTGTATACAAACGGGAAATACATTGTTGCTTATGGCGCTCCATGTTAATTCCTTGTCCGCTCGCTCTCGTTCCTTTATCCTTTTCACTCGCTTGTCCCTTAAAAACTCACTTTTACAGCAAAGCTCTAAGGTTTTAGCTGAAAAGGGCCGGGTATATCTATAGATTTAGATTTCCTGGATACATTACAAATCTCCAGCTGCTTTCATTTGTGCTAAAATCTTGCAATATGAATTTTGTCTCCCTCTCAAACTCTTTGGATTTCCTGTATGTGGTTCTATATAATAGTTTTAATTGAATTGGAAATGCCGAGCGAAATTGAAATTACAAAAAAAAAAAATCAAACTCAGTTTTTCAATGAAATTAAATAAAGTTTACGGTGAACAGGATGAGGGAAAAGTGTGGACTTTTCTTTATATATATACTTACAAGTTATAATGATAAGATTTCCCCTTTGCTGCTGGACTAATAATAATGAATAAAAAAACTGGGAGGAAATCAAATACATCAAATAAATTGTCGAACATATCCACTCTCCCGCTCATTTATTCCTTTTATTTGTGGACATTTTCCTGAATTAAAATTAGGAAAATGCCCCTCTGTCCTGGTTTTTACTTGCATAAATCCTAATGAACCAATTATATTTCACGGCATAACAAGAATCTTCATATTACTTTTCATAAGTTTAACTAACAAGGATTAAGTGTTGATTTACATGTGCAATCATGTAATGAAGGTCCAAAATATCTGGAGAGTTTTGATCCTCATATAATACATGACATAATTTTTGACCATTCAATATTTTCACATCAATATTAAATTTCGAGTTAGTCTTGCAAACCTCAACTAATATTTCCGCGATAATATTTTTTATCCAGTTTTGACATCATGAATCCAATTTGAACGAACCCGCCATTTCTGAATGATCTCATAGAGAAACGTGATGAGGGCCAATGAAATTCCAATGAGGAAAAGATGGATGGAGGCTTGGAGAAGCGTGTTCTGGAATGTTCCCAATTTCTCGTTCTCCAGTTCACTCAAGTATTTGTCATAGAGCAAATCGAATTGATCGCCTTTCCATGGGATTTTATTCCTTCTAAACAATTGCCGCCAGTATAAAATATCAATTACGTCCGACCAGTACCGATGAATCCCACCCTCCCAAATCCTTTCAAAAGCGGGGATGAGGACATCCAAATTGGGTCCACTGATTCCAGTCACAGTGGATGAGAGCCGGATTTTCGTTTTGAGACTGACGAAACCACGCTCGTCCAGAACCAATGATAGAAATTTTTGACCCTTATCAAATTCCAATAGAGTCAAACATGCATAAACCTGGAAATCCTTTGGGTTCCTCGAGAGTTGTTTGGAAATGAGAGAGATTGGATCCCCCGTGGGCACGTTCCAACTTGCATTCCCTCGATTAGTCATCATGTTCATCATGTTCATCATCTTGTTCAATGTATTGAGCAAATACGCATCGGATCCTGCAAATTGTGTGAATCCAAATCCTTCCTCAATTAAATCTGAGAGTGTTTTCTCGACGGAATAAACTCCCGGCACCATTTGAGCACTCTTCAATTCCCCCAAATACAATTGAGAAATGGAAATTGCCATGAGGATCCAAAATAGAGCAAACCAATGACGAGGATTTCCCTGCCCACAAGGGATTTGGGTAATGAGTGGTGGGAGGAGACTCAACAATGCCACTCCCACTCCCAACTTCTTGTTGGTCCAATAGAAAACAAGGAGAGTTAAATAGAGGATGAGAAGGAGGAGGAGCCACACAGTTGTTGAGAACGGATTCAAAACAGACTGGAGAGCCAATGGGGTTTGGAAAGAGTCTTCAAAATAGCCCACAGATATCTTCCAATCAGCTGTTTTCGCCGAGTAATCCCAAAATCCTTCACAGTTTGGACATGAATGAGAAATACAGCCGACTTTCCAAGCACAAGGACCGGGTGAGAGGGGAAGGAAAGAGATATTCAAATGTCCCACCATCTCTCGTCGCCGTTTGTAGTCCGCCCATGCTGGATCATTCAATCGCAACACCTCCCGAATGCTCAAGTCCTCTGTTGTTTTGAAACTCGAGTCAGATTTGTACAATTCCTTTGGAAAAAAGTTTGACAACGGGACGTAGACGATTCCTAGATGATAATTTGAACGCGTTCCCGCCGCCAAATTTTTCAGCTCATTTAATGAAATCGAGATGGGAATATCTGAACGGAAGCCCACATGTTTCAGCTCCAGTTTGATGAACTTTACCACCACGGTAAAATTCCTTTCGAGTGTGAAATAAACAATGGAAATCCAGTTGATGACCATCAACGAATTTTCTTTATCCGCCCCGAATCCAAAATCCATGGACACTTTGAATGTGTGAACGGGCATGACATCAAAATTAGTTGCATTCACTGCATTCACAATATTTGAATTTGCGAGTCCCGGGAATCTGCTTTCATCATTTTGAAAATCCCGATGTTCGAGGGTGATGAGGAAATCCCGAAGGGGACTAAACTTGTGAGCACGGCGAAGACCAGCAAAATAACTGATGATGTCCACAGAATGACCAGCTCTCTTGTTGTTTTTCTCATGGAGGAGAAAATGAATTTGAGAACCATCGGAATATTTGCTCCAGTTCTTTTTTCTCGAGTCGGCAGTTGGTGTTGATGCAGAGCAGTTTGGACTCAGCATGCAGATTTCCAATTTGATTCCGAGCTTTTGAATTTCCCTCGGGAATCTCCAACTCTTTTCATCAACAACTTCTTCAAATCCGTGAACATGAATTCTGGAATCCCGGAATATCCAAACTAAACTTGAAAACTCAGTTTTCCGACTTTCAAGTTTTGATTTTTCTCCTTCAATAAGGATGCACTTTGGTTTTGGATCCCCCCAATGACAAGAACAAATCTGGACTAGTAGAAGAATTTTGAGGATGACGGCATTCATTTTTTACTCACAACTAATTGGAAACTCTTTCATGTGATTCTTTAGTTGAAATAAACATTGGTACAGGAGTACCTCACAAGGGAGCGAAGTACCTCTAAAATATTCCGTTTCTGTCCGTTTGCCCGTATAAACCTCTGTAGTGATTGCGCCCCATTTCACTACGCACCCTTCGGGAGCGCTCCAGTCGGGTAGCTACGGGGCCTTCGGCCCCGAGACACCCTTCCTCCGCACTCCCTCCGGGTGCTCCGTTCATGGGGCTGCAATCACTTTCCTTTGGTCCCGTTATTTTCTTCAAATTTCTATTACCACCCGGGTAAAGTCCGAATTCGGTTTTTATCAATATTTGTATCACCCAGTATTAATCCCCGTAATCCCCCCCAAAAGTTATAAATTGTGTGAAAAAGTTGTTGCCCTCACTGGGATTCGAACCTTGGACCGCGGCTTAAAAAGTCAAACAACTTAACCCCTACGCCAGGGGTGTCAAATGCGGGTATCTTAGCCCCCTGTGACCCGAGGGTCACCAAAATCATATAGGTCGCTGCTTCATTGAATAACAATGCCTATACAAAAGACCGCATGCAAATTGGTCAACCCGTTCTTGAGATGTCGTAAAAAGAACAGACAGACGGACAGACAGAACGATAGAATAAGGGGAGCTTCGCTCCCTAATAGGGGAAATATTTACAGCAAAAGTTTTATGTATATATTAGTTATTATTCGAGCTCCTTTTGCTTAAGGAAATCAGAATAAATTTCCAAGTTGGATTACAAGAAAAGACTTGCGGTAATACTTGTAGAAATGTTTGTTATGAATTTGGTTGTCACTGGCGATCCTTGTAGAATTGGAAATCCATTCCTCTTTCTCTCTCTCACTTTCTTTCTCTCAGCCGACAAGTTGGGAAGCCGCGCATAATAATAAATCTGACCAAACGCCTAACTTGAACTTTCATTCATTCAATTCAAATGGAAGTGGAATTGCTTTGCTTGGGCAAAATCCTGCAGGAATCTGAAGAGCGAATATAAGAACCAGACTTTTATTCTCAATATTTATTAAAACCTTTTGACAAAAATTATCTGGATTTAAAGGGAGGATTTTTATTGGTTATTTGTAATTTATTCTCAAGTTGAAACGTGTAAAGAAAATGAAAGAGCAAATGTGTGAATAGTCAATGTACATATATGTGTATCTGCACAAATTCAACTTTCGACTCCATTTACTTTGGCCATAATTAAAAGAATGGACATTAATTGCATACATATTTATCGCCACAATTTCGTTTATTCCCGAACAAAAGTGTCTTCCACAGCTGTTGATAGTTGACGTTGATATTCAGGTATATGGAACTTTTGGATTTGGACTTCCGGTCCCTTTTTTCCTTCTCTCTTTAATAAAGGTGACAGAAGTCGTCAGATGGACTCCATTGTGAGCCTTTTCTCTTTTTCACAGTCTCCCAACAGCAAAGCATCACCGCGGAAAACAACAAAGTGAATTGCACAGAAAGACAGACTTTGAGTCCATGTCAAGCAGTAACGGCGCGGTACAATTCAAAATAATACCGAACCATGCAAAATGATACAGAAAAAAAACCTGATAAAGAATTTGAAAAACTGTACACCCAAAAAATCAACAAACAAAATGGAGGAATGTTTCGCTCTTACGGCGCCATATATTCGCGTCACGATCCGAAAAACATTCTCCCGGATTTTCCTGCATTCCTGTTCTGGTTTCGGTTCCAGCAGATTCAAATCACCCAAAGAAATGCATAAAAGACACTGCGGCTCACTCAGATCCAGCAGATTTTGATCATCAAGTGTTGGTGATGAAAAGCCGTCGAGCGTGATGTTCACAGTTTTCACACAGCAAACAAAAAACGATACTAAATAATACAAAGTGAACCCAAATTGGGCGGGAAATTCCAGCAGTAGATTTTGGCCCTTTTAATTTTAACCTTATTTCGAAAAACCTTTTTGAATTTCACCGACATTGTTTTTACCCGTAAAGATTTTTCAACAGATAAGAGATCCACAGAAAGTTTCTGTCAGAAACAATATGAAGCAAGTGAACGGATTTCCAGGAGAAATGAATGAGCAAGTGAATTATTAATAACCAAACATCATGGTGACGTCATCGCATGTATATTTATTTGAAAGTACAGAGATCCGTGTCATAGCAAAATCTAGCGTGATTGGTAAAGCGCGGGAATAAGTTCATCGCATTCTTTTGGGGACATCCCCAGCCACAACGTGACACCAGTACAAAGGTTCACTCATCAATAAACTCTCACTCTTATTTAGATCCGGATTCAAATCCATGTCCGTTGTTTTGTAACTTCTATTTGGACTTTCTACCCCAAGTTTGGACCCCGATGATCCAGATCCAGCAATAATGCAGGGTGCAATCCATTCCGGTTGAAGAGTGAGCATGAAAAGGCTCTTCATGTCCAATACAGGGACGTGTGCTTGTTCCCTCAGAATCCCCGTCACGAACACATCATCAATCCAAAATTACTTGGCCATTTTAGCCTTTTTCACCAGTTTCCACGCCGTCCGGACATTTGTTAAATACGCGAAACCGGCCACGAAATCCGGGTAATGTGTACTCGCATATTCCCTTTTCGTCACGGACCAAGTTATTTCCCGTTGCCGACGGACGAGGGCGCGATGTTTGAGCATCCCAGCTATGAATTCTACCTTGGGTTTCTTCATCGCCTTCCGAATCTCCCAGAAAAACGCGTTCCCATCCGGATTATTTAATAGTTGTTGAAAAGCTAGGGCTCGCGCTTCCACGCGAGCAAATTCCTCTACTCCTGTTCCATTGTTGTCTTTGTTTGGGATTTTGTTGTTTTTGCTTTTATCAAGGGACTGGATGAGCCGGAGGCGTTTCACCATTTGATAGAAATCCACAAGCGTGTCATCATCTTGCTTGAGAATGAACTGCGCGTGAGCGCAATACCTCAAAATAAAATGGAATTTGAATAGAAATAAACCAGAATTGAATGCCAAAAACATTCGACTGTGTACTTGTGGTAATACCTCGTCGACCATTCCAAACCCAAAACGTGCTTGTAACTCAGATTCTTGTACGTCTCATGGAAATCCCCAATGACTAAATCCGCGGACTCTCCATTTTCCTTCATTAGAGCGCTCATCTCAGTGGCTTCATAGCGCTGGTCGTATTTATTTGTGCGGGAGAGGTCCGGTGCTGGATTGGCCAGGATGAAAACCCGGCGCATGCGGAGTCGCTCCAGTTCAGATTGCGGTAGAGCGGATCGGATGGCCCTCCGGAGTGAACTGTGACTCGCGTGAGAGTGAATGACGATCAAAATGAGGAGGTCGTCGTCGGCTTCATTTTGATTACCCCCGCGCGCGCAGATTTGATCGTTGTTGAGGAGATATTGCATGGGTGTGTTGATGAGGAGCCAGGGATTGGGGTAAATCGGGTAAATCCCACCGGATTTCCGGATGGAAGCATCGAATATCCGGTCCGCTTGATAGAGATTCTTCATGATGATGAGGCGCCGGGTTTTGGTCGGCCATTCTTGTTGCTGCTGCTCTTCCAGTTGCTTCAACGTCGATTCGGTGTCCACCAGTATTAGTTCTTCAGGTGGCGTCAAATCAGATGGATCAGAATTGACAGTGAATTTCGATGATTGTTTTCCTTGTGGTTTGGTGATAGAATGAGGTGTTTGTTCCATCAGGATGAGGAAGAAGAATCCGAGGGTGAGGAAAAAGAGGAGGAAAGTGAACACGGTCCGATTCGACATGAAAATGAGTAGCGCCATTTCTCATTCCCCTTGTAGCCGCACCTTCTCCTCAAGGACATTGCCCACAATCCATAGCTGTACCTGTTGATAATATGCGCACACCGATTGATTGGGTTCTATTATTTCAGTCGGCACAAATGAATGTTTCTTTGCTGCAATGTGCAAACGAAGGACATCGACTGCAGCCGTGTGGATTTTCTAGAGCAAATATAATTGAAAGGGAATGAAATGAGGTTTTGACAGTACTCAGTACTCAATATTCAAATACTGTAAACACGGGCGCATGACTTCATTGTGTATATTTCCCTATAGCCATTTCAACATGTGGAGCGCTTGAGGAAAACAAACGCAAATCGTTCGTTCAAATGCAAATGGAAGGTTGACATTCTTCATTTAAAAATACCGGGAGTTTCTTCGTCGTGATGGGTGGCTCTCATTGTGAACCTTATTATTAAATAATACAATGGATTCTGTGGCGATGGTTCAAATTGAATTGCATTCGCGGGCTCAGCGGGCTCTACGTTGCGTTGTCTTTGTGAACTACCGAACAGTTCGGTACACTTTGATGGAGCCGATTTGGGATTTCGTGGAGACGCCGATCATGACCTCAATGGCGTTACTATTATATTCGGCGTGGTTGCGTTTGCCTCATTCCTCATGTTTTATCGTCATTTCACGATTCTCATGATGGTGCTCTTCAACGGACTGTACAATTTCGACACGGCTCGTGAGTCACCCGACACAAAATCCATGTTGAAACCGAAAAACCGAATGAATTTCCTTTCACATTTTATATATTACATACATTGTCATTGTCCTTTGTATATTTCACGTTGTTTTATATTAGAGGACAGATATTTGATCAAAGGGACTTGCTGGAGCGAAAAACAAAACGCCCAAAAAGAGCAATCCCCGCGTTGGAGCTCAAATGCAGTCGTTTTAATGCCCTTCAGAGGGACTCCACTCTTTTGTTTTCATTGATTATATATGTGGCCCAACAAATTGTGAATCTTCTCCTCACTTTTTAAATCCATATATCGTGTGTTAAGTTCACAAACGAACTATATAACGATTTTCCTAAATTTGCGGAAATGCAACGACTGCGTCCGTCTTTGTGGGTAAAATGATGAAAAAATTCAGGGTGACAGAAAAGGTCATGCCAGACAATAATGTCACAGGACCAAAGCTCCATCTTGAGCCATTTGACCTTTGGCGCAGGTCAAAAAAAGTTGAAAACTTGACCTTTCGTGACCTGTAGCGGTCACCAGGAGCAATCCCGAGAAAAGTGGTAATGAAAATGTTGTTCCTGTACCCCTATATATAGGCTACCTTCATGCCGATTTTGAGCGAAATCCCTCAGAAAGTCATTTTCTTATTCAATGCCTGCGATGTCATTTGCTCTTAATGCTAATAAAAACGAGGCGTTGACAAACTATTTTTAATAGATTAATTTTATTTCATATAGATGAATTTGTACATGTATAGAACCGACAAGTCAATATCATGAGGGAAAATCTGATTAATACTTTCCTTCGAAAGCCGAGTCCATTCACTAATGCCCAGTTTGAGGGTGATCACGTGAGGAAGGCGGGGAATTCGAAATCTTGGGAGGAGAAACAAGATGGTCTCCAACTTGAGGACTTGCAAGGACTTTTGAGTGGACAGGAAAATCTGGTGGAGAGCCATGATTTGCCGAGCACCCACAAACTGAACTGGAACATCAAAAGCATCGTCTAGTGGAGTGTGAAACGTCATCAGTTGGAATTCCGGTTTGGCAGCCGCCACTTTCAAAATATCCTCCAGCCCAACTGCTTTCTCTCTGCCATAGGAAAACTGCTTGAACAAGTGAATTCGGGTGGTCCAGAAACTAGCGGGAGCACCGAGGACCATGACATCCCGGATTTCCATCAAATTCGGAGCTCCAGCAAGGATTTTGTTGGCCGTGGAGTTTGGACGAGAGATGAATTCATCACGCCTACCTCCGGTGATCCCATTGAATGTCTTCAAGGACGGCAGAACGAAAGGAGTTGAGTCGGTCCAGGCCTGTACGAATTAGGTGCTCTACCAAGTTTCGACAAGTGCAATTATGATGCGATGATAATTATAATAGAGAAATAAATATCACACAGCGAATCGATAATTCGCTAGCAAATCAGGGATTGAAATTCGGCGTAAGAAAAGAGGATGACTTAACAAAGGCAATAATGTGACTGTAGTAAACAAGAATTCTTTGACGAGTATAATCTTAACTTTATTTACTTGTCACCATTTTCAGATCTTGGTCTAATGTAACTTAACTAGACTTTAGTCAATTGACATGGAGTCAATTGAGATATTATTTTATGTATTTTTCCAGAGTGAGAAAAATACAGGACTATACGAGACCAGTGTCAGCTGAAGAGTCCCCGATTCCCAGTGAGATATTTCATCATCCTGAATCGAGCTGGATCATTTCGCTCTGGGGGGAAAGGATCCGAGAAGCGTGGTACTCGTTGATTGGTCGGCGAACATCGGATGATATTTCTTGACTTGAAGAATTCATCGTCAGTCGACCATTTATCTTTAGAAGGAATTTCCCTTGCATTGTTCACAATAGAATTTGCTACTATTTAAATGATTAAATATACTTAGAGAATAATTCCTAATGGTGAATTGCCTATGAGGGAATTCTACCATGCTAAACTTATGGAATAGACATCAGTGTGTGTGTACATACATCCTAAGTAAAACACATCCGGTGTCTCTATTTGAGACAAAGGGACAGTAAATATTTTATCTAAATATATATTTCCTAAATATAATACGTAGCATTGACTTGAATATTCTTTCAGATGGAAAGAATTGGGAAAAAATATACACATCCTTTTTATACCTACTGAATTACATTCTTGCATAGGGGGGAAAATTCTGAAATTTGTATTTCTTATATTTATATAATTTGGATTAAATAAATCGATTTTATACTAAAACCGAAACAAGGCCACTCAATTTCCCCTTCCCCTTTTAGCTCTCGGATTGAGAGCTCGGACAGGTTCGGGACTTGAGAATTGAGCAATTTTATGAGAGACGCCTGGTCAAATTCAACTTGATCTAAACTCAATTGCTGGATCCGTTTCCCATGAGTGCAGAAGAACTTGTGAAATCCTGCTGCTGCTATTCCATGCTCCTCCGTCTTCAAATTTCCTTGGTCAAAGTAGAAATCAGTGGAAGGGAATTCAGTCGAGTTGTCCAGCATTTCCTGGAGCGTCGACATTGGCCTTTGGATCATGTTAATTCTCACCCGAAAAGTAACAAAACGTTTTCAAGTCCAGCAGGAATTGAACTCGCTGTCATGTGGCAAAAAGTAAGTCGTTCTACGCCATGCGCCATTGTATCCGATGTGAAAAGTTCAGAGAAAGTCAAGCTACTTATTCTCACTTGCGGAAATGT
>JAIUND010003697.1:0-14752 GCA_034699125.1 Gisinianus flammeolus
AACAGATAGGGACATATGAATTCACTGATTATAAACTATCTTGATTAATCTCGAACTGAATGAAAATTATTTGTCGAACAAACGACTCTGAGGTACATATATACGAGGAGATAAATTGTATCATTACTAATGTGAATTTGTTTTATTTTTATTAATTTACAGTTGAAGGCCGTTAGGAGAGAAGTGCTGATGGAACCAACTTAATGGAAGATATAGATTTATTATGGCATTTGCACCAGCTTTGTAGAAAAACACAACCAGACAATTTAAATTATATTATTATTAAGCCTCAAAAATAGATTGTAATGATTGTATTATTGTTATGTGATTTTTTTTCTAATAATTGTAGTATGAAAGCTTGAATTTTCAATTGTACCTTTCAATGAATGAATGACATTTCCTCCCTTGACTCTCTTTTAGAATAAACTTATTTTTTACAAATGACTTTACCATGTTTTACTACGTTGCTTTATTCAAAACTCAAATAATACATCATATTAAATACGTAAGTAAGTGCATAATATGCGTAGTCCATTACAGTTATAAAAGTAATTATTATTATTATTGGTATACTATTATTATTTAACCATTAAAGGTTATATTCATTTTGTAATACACATTTCAATATGTGTATACTTATTCATTTACGAGATTTCATATTTTTACCAGTCGGTGAGCCATTTTTTAGTTCTTGTCTTTGAATCAGACACTGGTAGGTTCTTGAGCATGGCTCTAAAAAATAAGTATAAATAACTATGCGTTAAAAATTATGTTATTATAATATACAATAAAAGTAATACTTTTAAAGTATGTAAATATTGAATATATTATTATAATATAAATACGATAAAAGGAGGTATATGTACTATATATGAACTAATATAAAGTACCTTGTTTCTTTTTCTTCCCGATCTTTTTCTCGTTTATCATAATACTTGACTCCTTCTCCATACCGGAAAGTGTAGTATCCCCGTGGGTTGGTTTCTAGGTCCCAGTCGTATGATACGCGTTCATTTTCCATGTCATTATTATTATCGATTGGGTTGGCAGTGTTGGCACCTTGTCGTGTCTCGAGATCATCCATTCCATTTCCCATTTCTTCCCTTTCCTGTATAAGATAATCAACCATAATTTATTATTATCATATTGATATTAGAATTACACAAAAATTGATCATTAAAAGATATAGTTCAAGTTCATAATTAACACACTTCTTGTTTGGCTCTTCTTAGTTTTCGATAATTGCTCATTTCGTACCTCTTCTCACAACTCTGCGAATGAATTATCCCTTCTTCTTCGTCACGGAAAAAAAGTCCACAGCCTCTAAAACATGGTGTGCACCCTTGGTTTACAAGCTTACCCCTGAAATGAATGAAAACTGTTAGTTATTATGATAATAAAATAATCTTGATAATACTTGATGTAGGTCCAATATTGCCTGTATTATAATAAATGATATATTATATCATTTATTATTATTGTACCAAGTTATTGTATCTACATTATAGGGCTCAAAAACTTGGATTCATTATAGTGTAAAAATCAAAACTACTAGTTTTGGTTTGTAAACTAACTAATTATAGTGATAATTGAGTGATAATATGATATTTTATTATTAATATCACTGTGTGATATACCATTGATATATAATATATATAGGCTTCATCCAGGCTTCATCGTATATATCTACTCTGTCTATGTACTTCAATCAATAATGGTATCATTATACATAATTTATAATATCACTATAATATCACTATAATATCACTATGTAATATAAATGAATCAAAGTTTTTTGAGCCTTATAGTGTAGATACAATAATTTGTGGTATAATAATAAAAGTGATATAATAATAATAATAATGAAAAAAACTTACGCATTGAAATTCTGAGGTTTCACCGACGATTTTATCTCATTCACTTTCTCTACACAAATCTGGCGATAATTTCCTTGTCCCTCCATAGTTAACTATTAATTGACTTAAATAAGTCGGAGTTAAATAAATTCGGTAAATTAAAATGGACTAAATACAATAAGACACAGTGTACTTCGTGTGGGAGAATCGCGGAAGTTACGACAAACGCGTCTTGATGCTTTTTGTTAAGTTTAAAACTGACGACGTTATCATAACGTTTGACAAGACTTAAACGTCTTGTAAACCACTTTTGTGCTGATTGAATATTTACATATCTATAGATATCTTGCATTCCAAACAAATGAGCTATTCCCAATCTCAACTTGTTCACCTTTGCTCGATGTGGCAAATTGCATGTAAAATCATGTATATAGGACGGAGTAGGACCTATTTATATATGAGGTAGACCGTAAGAAAACAATCCGGATACGTCTGTATAACTTCTGAGCGCCTTGAATATTCTCGGCTGTTTGGCGCGTAAATAAGTTTCTCAATGATTGTAATTGAATTTAAATTCCACAAATCATCGTTTGCTTTAATTTCGAATTTTTGGAGAAGTTTAACAACGACTTTTAACTACTTTTTATCAGTAAATAAAGTTTAAACTTGTCTTAAAAGATTCTCCATGTTCTGTTGTCCACCAATATACAAAAAAGTGATTTTCCGTATCCGGATGGTTTTCTGCCAGTCTATCTCATATTGTATACGTAATCGTTTTGACATTTCTACGAAAATTCTCTAAATACATGATTTATTAGAAATCACTACATTTCATTACAAGCTTCTTTCAATTAGTCTGTATTCTTCTTGCCAGGCTTGCAATGCAAGCTA
This sequence comes from Gisinianus flammeolus, assembly GCA_034699125.1. NCBI lineage: Eukaryota > Metazoa > Arthropoda > Collembola > Symphypleona > Katiannidae > Gisinianus > Gisinianus flammeolus. The sequence goes on from JAIUND010003697.1 coordinate 2,748, forward strand.
AAATAAAATTATTATTATTGTAGAAATATAGTGTCGTTGTGTTATTAATAAAATTGAACATCGTCAGTCAAATTGACGGACTGTGTGAAGAGAAATACACGAAGTTCATGTCATAAACAAAGTGTGTTTATATAAATGCTTTTTAATACAATTGTTAATACAGATACCTTGTATGTGAAGTAGATGAACGGTATGTATAGGATTTTATTTGCATAAAATAAAATATTTTATTACAGGTATATAGGTTTTGTTTTTCTGTATCGCTATAATATGTAAAGTCAAAGTATATACTTAATATAAGTACCTATGAATATATATCTGTGAAACCGGGAATGAAAATCAAAATTTCTCTTGAACTTTCCAATTTTACCCATTTGCCATTTACCATTTGCATGAAATTTTTATGTATATACAAATACAAAACAAAAACAAACGTTTTTCCCAATCAAAACAGTCATCTCGTTTCTTGTTCATGTTCATGATGTGAACGAAGAGTGTAAAATTCGTAAACATGGAAAAATGTATGATATTATTATTATTATTATGTATATAGCGTCGAAATGCATTTATTTTTAAAAAAATGCAAGCCACAAAAATTCATGACATTTATAAGGCTTATTATCTTATCGTTAGTCACTTCAGAGAAGCAGAGAAGAACGTTTAGCAAAATATATAGCTTGCAATATTTTTGACAGTGAATTAATATATACCCTAAATCTATAGTTGTTCTTATATAGCCGTATAGAATATTGTGAAAATAAAGATTGATATTTGAATTTTAAGTCGTCCACACAGAAAAGAGTCGTTGAATTCATCAGAATTCATCATAATCTAATTTCCACATCGTTCATTCATTCATTATATATCAATCATAATCAAACCTGTATATGGCAGAGAAGATGAAGAAAATTTCATTTTACTCCTTGGCTATCCTCTGTCTTTGTCTCTTTGGTTTTATCGTAATGTGTGTATATGGAGAAACGACCATCTCAAATGCAAAAGGAGTGACGGTAAGAGGGAAAGGGAAACCAAAATCCAGAAGATTTCGTCATTACAATCATAATTATCCATTCCAAAATTCTGTCATGTTCTCGATTGGGAAACCCATTTTAATTCAAGATCCACAAGACATGATTTCATTTCACACTGTCTCACCAAACCCCAAAGTCCCTCCAACTCAAATTGAGAAAATCCCTACAAATATCGCTTTTGATGGAGACATTTTCTATGCAACGGATATGGAAGTGTAAGATTTATATATATACGATATATACATGTATATAGGGATAGTCTATTTGCATAATAATAATATACAATTAATTCAATTTTTAATTCCAGACTGGAACCGTATGCAATGGAGTCAGGAAATCTTCCGAGGAGGCAGCATTATCCAGAGACTGGAAGATACAGAAATTCTCATTCTACATCTTCAATCACATCCCCTCAAATGATACCATTTTCATCATTTTTTTAATACTTCAACACACACAGTCATTTCTTTTTGCCAACTTCATTTCAAAGTATATATGTAATACTTTTTTATAGTCATTTATAGTGCTGAAAATTTCGTGATAATAAATAAAACACTCGTCTTCCATTATTCTCACAAGGACTTTTCTCCAAAACTTTCCATAGGCATTTCTTTTGACCCATTTTACTTTTACACAGGCTAACAAAACAACTAAAAAACTAAAAAAAAAGGATGCGTACATTATTAAGTATATATAAAAATATAAATATAGGCAAACTATTATTAGTTCTCTATACAATTTACTATTTACACAGAAAAGCTTTCATTTTCATTTTCGTTTTCATTTGACATTTTGACACGGATTTCGTCGTCTTCCTTTTGGTACAATTTGGGGTGTAAAAATACTAAAAACGTCTTAAATGGCAGGTAGACAAAGAAAAATACAACTCGTACTCGTACCTATGTATATATCTTATATTTCATTGAGAATATATATACGTGAGCTATTATGTGTGAATTCAGGTAAAAAAAATGGTATATAGAGATATATGCATGATGGATCTCCATCAACATCAACGGATTTAGGACAGTCTGTCAACCCCACAAATATCCAGAAATATACCTTACATAAAAGATTCACACGTTCTCATCATTGCTGCCGACTTATACTTATACCTCACGTCTCAACCTTGAACTTGTTTACTATTTTTGGCCTTTTCTTCTTCTTCTTCTTAAAATATCACCATCACCTCCCTTATATTATAGTTATTGTACATTCCAGCAATATTCATTACGATTGCATGTACCTCAGTATACAGATATTCTATTCCATTGTCAACCGTTCATCTACTTTTGGACTGTGGAATTTTTTGGATCTTATATATATCACAATAAATCTTCAAGCTTTCACTCATTCCACCTTTTGTACACTAAAAAATACGTCTTTGGAAGTTTCGAAGTTTGGAATAACCAAAGAAACAAACCCATTGTCTGCTGTTGTGCACTTTTTTTATAGGGTATAATGGGATTTTAAAAGTTTTAAAAGTCCGACGGAAAACCAAAAACCAAGCGAGAGTGAGAGTTGAGAAAATCTATCCTCCTTTTTTCAAGATTTAACCCAAATATATCGTATGAAAATAACGAAAATAAACCAAAAGATTTGACCTGTATATTTTATACTTCATGGGGAATTTCCAACGTTGCTTTTTCTGTTATTGTGCTATATTTTTGCTTGTACATTCGCTGGTATATATACAGATATATGTGTCTAAAATGTCTGATGTATATAAATAAGTATAGTTTATTTAAGTATACATACAGAAAACCCTCAACTAAAGAAAGGGACCAGGAAAACGTATATGTATCGTACATAATAACATGAAAAGGTTACTCAACATAATATATACACTGACATAATAATCATTAAATTGGACAGTGCGAGGATTTTGAGTTGAGGGACCAGCTGGAATTTTCAGTATTTTCTCTTGTCATCTCCAATTACCAATTAGGTACTAAAAATATATATACATGTACTGCAACAATTTTACGGGGTCCAGAGTCCAGAAAAGCACGAGTTTTGAAGGGAATGGTCGCTGCTGGTCATTCCATCTCCAGATTTTACTCAAGTCACACGTATATACTCGCCCAAAACAAACTTATCCGTCGAGTGTCTTTACTATTTTTACAAATCTCCCATTGAATTTTTTTAACGGGGTGTTGCAAAACTTTTGACAACGTTTTCTTGGTGGTGAGTGTGTAAAAATATACTTAAAAATACTTTCTATTTAATGATACTTTTCATTCAGTTTTGAGTAGGTATAAATATGTAGGTAGTTTTGACTACGTATTTTCATTTTTTATTTGGTTCTTTTTGTGTATACGTTTCAGATTCCCACCCATAAATTTCTAGCAAAATGGAATTGACGTGGTTGAAATTGAGCCCTTTAATCCTGGCTCTGGTTTTGTGTCTTCAAGGCTCAACTGGACTTGCCATTGATGAGAATAGTACTGCTGAAAGTGTTGAGAATGTGCTCAAGCCGGAAGTGGAGCCTGTGGAAGTCCTCATGACGACAATGTCTCCAATCAAACTAGGAGCAGAGAATGTGGTCAAACCCCTCACCACTCCGCCCCCTGTTTTCTTACCCGAACCAGTTGTTGCTGCCAAATTTCCCGTGAGCCCGGAAGTGATCCCAATTTCCTTGCCTCCTCCATTGGCTTCATTGTTTTCCATGCATCATCCACTTCTTCATCTTCCTCACGTTCCTCAAGTTCCCCTTGTTCCTCATCTCCCTCACGTTCCTCACGTCCCTCATGTTTTACATCAAGTGGAGGGGAAAATTGCAGTGGAGGGGAAAATTGCAGGGGAGGAGGAGGAGAAGGAGAAACCAGAGGAGTTGACGTTGACAGAGAGGCCGGAAACTTTATTGTCGTCTCTGCCTGCGGATACTCGTAAGTCTTTTTTTTCAACGTACACTTTCTCTGCTCAATTAAATGTTCAATTAAATCGAATCTGCAATCATATAGCCTTAAAGTTCCCTCTGAATTATCGATTTTAAACAAATGGGCGTTGAAGCTGCGTGTTCATTGTCATTATTTGCTCATTGTTCTCCTGCACATACATACAAAATGATTTCTAATGAGCCTCTATCGTTTCAATTTTTAATTTCATTTGCTTTGTAGCTGCATCGGAAGTGGAGGAAGAGGAGAAAGTGGATAAAGTGGAGAAAGTGGAGAAACCAGCAACAATCATGCTGACTTTGGAGCCTGGTCAAGAAAAAGTTTATCGAACCACTGAAGGTAAGCTTTTTTATGGGGCCAATCAAGTTCAATTAATATATGTTGTATAGTTTTTTCATGCTCAGCTTCTAATTGACATGTGCTTGGTGCTTTGTGCTTTGTCCCAGGGAAATTGGTGAAAGTAATCGAGGGACTTGCTGAGGATTCTGACGTTCCCCCACCCAGTGAAAAATGTTTCTGGATTTTCTCCAATAAGGTTCCGACTGAGAGTCCGGAAGAAGAAGAACAACAGAAACTACAACATCAACATCAACAACAACAACTACTACAGCAGCAGCAGCAGCTGCAAGAATCGTACTATCAAGTGAAAACTCCCGGATCCGAACAGCCTTTAGCCATTGGTCAACCCATTTCAGCGTCTACAGTTTATTTCCCACGAGAGACTGGTAGTGGGCTTGGACTTCCCAAACCAAAACAACCACTCCCTTTCCGTCCACATTATTTACCATATCCAGCCCGTTCTATCCCAATAATCCCACTCCCAATGAACATGAACTACCCGTCCATGTACAAACATCACTTGGGAGGAAATGTGGGTCATCATCCGATCCCAATAGTAGCAGAACTCCCCGTTTCAGTTTCCGTTTCACCACCAATTCATCCTGTCGTTCACACCTCACAATCAGCGTCGTCAGACGTCAAATCCGAAGGAGAAAAATCCGAAGGGCTGATGGGTAGCACTATTATGACGACTTCATCTTCATTCATTCCAGAGGAACAATCCACGTCCACTCTCTCTCATCATCATCATCTCCATTCGATTTCGAATGCTGGAAGTGCTGGAAGTGCTGGAACTGGAAGTGGAAGTGAGAGCTTGGTGAAATTGGAAGGTCGAACTGGGACCAAGCGTTTGAGGAGTGAAATGAATAGGAAAAATAGTAATGCTCAACCCCAACAACGTTACTTTTGGAATTCTAATAATTACTATGATTATGATTACCCCCCATATTATGGAGGTGGAGGTGGAGGAAGTTATTATGATTATCCGGGCTATTATGATTATGGATATTATCCGGGCTACAATAATTACTATTCCCCGTATTACAGATCCTCTCCAATCCTTGCACGATAACATGTTTTTCTTTTACATTATTATATGTAATACAATATGATTCTTGATTATGATTTTCTGCCTACACTGTCATATGTTTTTCCTCTGCTTTTTTGTTGTTTTGAATATGCATACATATTTACTTCCTGTTGTATATATTTATTTTTCACGGAAACAGATAATTTCATATTTATATGTATTGTTTGTCTTACATTTGCTTGATTTTCTTGATGATCGTATAATTCCATTCCGTTTCTTCACAGACTGTGTGTGTGTGAATAAAAATATTTTGAATGAAAGTTTGAATTTTGAAAAACAATTGGAAATATATATCTATCGTACTGCGGATTTCATTTTTGGTTCTTTTCAGTATTAATTTCATTCGAATGACAGCTCCAGCTCGCTATCTGCACACGCTGGTTGTGCCGGGAGTAGGTACATAAAAAAAACAAACGACATTGAAATTCAGCATATAAAACAGTTCACATATGGAATTTCCATGAATTGAATTGAACTTATTTAATATCGTTAAAAGTTTTGCGTTGTGAAAGTTTCTTGAATGACTACATAAAAAACGGTGTCATTCGTCTATATAAATGTTCATGATAAAAAATCCACAGATGAAACAATAATTAATGTACAGAGGCTGTGTATGGTGGTCATAAATTTACTTAAATACGCATTAACTATTAAGAAATCCATGTGCAAGCGCCGAGTCCACACGTCAACAAAGGATAAAGATAAAAAATGCAAGTGTACTGTGGATGTGGATTCAAATAGCCTAATTGTCAGTGTACGAGAGTCTTAAAAATAAAGAATGTTCACATTTTGGATTTTTGGATGGCCAATTCCCCTTTTGATTTCTCTTATTGTTAACTACGCTATATTATTATATCCTTTAAAAAAAAGGTTGCATAAAAGAGGAAAAAAATAGCAGGCAGCTCTCTGTGTCGTCAACAAATGTGGCCCAACAAAAAGAAACTTTCCCTTTTCCCCTATATATATTATTATACATATATACTTGATCATTTTATTGTTATACCTATTTGTAGATACAAGTAAGTGTGTGTATTTGACATAGGTATTTTTGTATGGGGGGTACTTTAATTCTCAAAGTTCACAGGTGCATTTTCCCTAATTCTTATCGATCGGAATTTAGGAATCGATAAGGATTCCCAATTTTCTATTGAAAAGCATGTCAATTGTCAATAAAGAAATAATAAATAGAGTATATATAGAGACAATAGAGAGGAAAAGTGGAGAAGCATGAAAATGAAAATGAAAGGAAAAAAGGAACCCTAAAAAAGACTTTTTTTTTTTTACTTTTTACGGTAGGTATTAGTCAGGTAGCCAGTTTGAATGATGAATGTCTGACGCTTCAATGAATAATGGGTCCATGTATATAATATCTAAAAGTCTATTTCTATTTCTATTTCTGGACAATATACGAAAAACTCCAATGCTTGTATACGTACAAGTGCAAGTGCAATGCAACACAGTGACCTACGGATTTTCTCTTTTCTTTTCTATATATTCTTGTGACTGATTGTCGAATCTTTGTGGAGTGTGTGTATGTGTATGGTATGGGGATGAGAGAAGGATTCTGAGTCCACACACAGATTATATAAGGCTCTCTAAAAATAAATACTTTTGACCTCTTTTCATATGCCTTTCATCCTTTTTTTAACCTAGTATTTTTTGCTGTCCTTGAACTTTTTCTATACACATATATACATCTTCACCAAATACAAAAAGGAAACAGACGAATCCTGGAAAGTATAAAAAGCTGGATGGATTCTTCATCTAGTATCAGTATCAAGTCTGAATTTCGTTCAGTATATAATCATAATCATCTCCCACAAAATACTTTCACTTTTCTTCGAGTTTATCAAGAGATAGAGATTCAAGTATATATTTTCATTCTTTCGACTCAAATATAATTCATATATAATTCCTCAAATTCCAAATGGCATCCAACTTGATTTTGTTTTGTTCTGCATTTCTCATCGTCACTTCCGTCGTTTCCGGTATGTATATTATATATAATTTCTCTCATTTCTCTCATCATTTCGAGAATCCCAAAAGAAATAATTAAACTATATAATTGTCAAAGCCACAATTTAAAGTTGACAGTCTTTTTCTCCATTTACCTAATTATCAAGAAATTATCACTCGTCTCAAAGCCGTCAAAAATGGTTGTACATCTACCGTTGGGTAGTTGTCTGAATTGTACTCAACTTCCAGTGATCGGTTGTTAAGTCAAACACATGTGTATTAGCTATTATATATAGCCACATCTCTGGTTCTTTTCGTTTTTTTTCCAGGTCGAGCTCTGACTGAAGGGGATGCGGACAGGGAATTTAACTGGTCATATCCAGCTCGAAGTAAATTGATTTGATTTGTATACAAAATCCTTCATTCAAATATATAAAATAATGTAAAAAGATGATGAGAAAGGCGTATGGAAGGAGTTTGGTTGGCCAGTGATTGTTTTTTTCCTCACTCTTGGTTAACTATAATTAATTGAACTTTCTCTCTCTCTCTCTCTCTCTCTTTCCAGGTGGACTTTACCGGACCCTTATTCCTGCTGCCAGTGGAAGTCCCTTCGGTGGCAAGCCAATTATTCAAAGGGCGACACTTGTACCTGTGCCAGAAGGTTTGTTTTCCTTTTATTATTCATTGTTCCTTTTCAAGTTTCCTATTTATTTACTGAGTTTGAGTTTCTGTCTTCTGTGTCGTCAATTCACTCAATTCCTATATCATTTCCATTTACACTGTCCATCTTATTTAGCTATATGAATTGCACAGTAATTCTCTCTCCGGTGATTCATTCAAATGGCGTCTAATCTCGAATTTCAAATCTCACTGTAACATAGTGATTTTTTTGGTTTTTTTATTTTAATTTTGATGATGACATAATATATATATAGAATATGCTGGACTTCGTCCATCCGGAGGTTTCATTAGTCCAGGAAGTGGAGGTTTGGGAGTGGGACTCGGACGGGAACTTCCATTGACGACGAGTGCAACCAATCCGAATCCAACTGGCCTTTTGGGAGGACGACAATATACCAATCAATATGTGAACCCTTCGGACATCCCATATGTTTTGAACAGTGGCTACTCCAACCTTCCAGGTCAAAATTATGGGTACAACAGTAACGGTTACTATGTTCCTTATTACACCTACTATTCTGTTGGCTATGCTCCACAACCTCTCGTCCTTTAATTGTTCCGTTTCACACACACACCACACATTACAAACAAACACACATATATACTCGTATATAAATGGAGCGGATTTGATGTGGACAATAATGGACATTGAGGATGAAAAAAAAACGAAAAGACTCTGAAAAATCAAAACCCCTTTTCAATTATTTATTTCATTTTGTTATTATTTATTCATCATAATTTCCTTCGTGTATTCATTTGACATCAAAACTGACATTTTTTTTTCATTTTATAACAATCAGTCAAATTATTATTAATATTATTATTATTATATTCCTCACATAATATACAATCAGTGTACAAATGAAATACAAAATAATTCATTATTTATAATTCTCATACTTTTCCAATTGAATGAATTGAATTTCCAGTATATATAGTTTCTATCAAAGAATTTGTATTTGAGTTGCTCACACACCATTATGCTGTCTGTGTAAATTATTACTTTGATCGGCGTCAAACTCTGCAGAATTTTTGACTCAATAAATATAAGTATACTTTTAATTAAATATTGATAGCTACACCTAAAATTCACATCATATTGCATACTATTTAGGTATACAACGACAAAAACATTTACCGATTGTCGTCATGGCTTTGGAAAATCTGAAAAAAAAAATTGACTGTGTGGTTCATTAATATTGGCAAATGAATGCAGGGCACAAAAGCAAGAAAAAATAAGTAGAAAGTAAGGAAGAATTTATATTCATATGTGTCATTGACTAAATTTCTGGGCGCTGCGCGCGTTCAATTTGCTCTTCTTCAGTAGACATGAGAAATTCTAATTCCTAGCAAAAAAAACATTCACATTAGGAGTAAATAGCAAATAGTTAGAGTAGGTATAGTTATAATTATTATAATGTTCGTTTAAGTTCCCCAAATTTCCCGTCATTTATATCATCCCCTTCATATAATTCTCAATAAAGAGGATCGAGAGAAACTGTACAAAATTTCCGTGGTGTTTCCATATAAAAATCATGGCTTCAGTTCCACCAACTCAACGGCCAAGGCCTCCAGCAAGTTATGATGGGCCGTCCGTGAGAGTAACTTCATTATACTTATATATGATATTGATATTGATATTGATATTAAAATACCTTAATTAAATAATTAAATACAAATTGCCAACTCTATCATGATCGCATAATCATATCGTATGAAACTGAAAAAATTCTACATATAGCCACAAGGAAGTCATCCTGGAGTACCGAGACAGCGAATGATTTCCGGCAATAATACAATTCAAAATCCGGGTAGTAGACTCGTGAGAGTCAAACCCACGACGATAGAGCAAGTGGACAATGAAGGTAAATTATTCTCATCAATCTACACACTCATGGGATTTGGTTCTCATGACTATGCTTTTGGACTGGTTCCACGGGGTTATGGGATGACAATCCTCTCCATGGCCAGCTGTTATGCCCTCCTCAAATGGGAAAGGAATCGAATTGAGAAATCCAAGAAAAAACCACCATTCGTTACCACGTCCACTTGGTATGATTATAATTAAGTACTTATATACTGATTAATTATAGACAATGACAAAATCAATATAAGAATTCGCATATGTAAAAAGACTAAAAGTAGTGGATTTTTAACCAAGTTTTTTTAAATCGGTGTACAATATCGTATATGTATAGGTTTGCCAGAATGAAGAGCAGTGAAAAAGAGTACACGACTACTCGGAATGATTTCCCTCGAACTGTTTTTCTCTTGTTGCTTGGTGGTCTGGGTAAACTTGAGACTTGATTTTAATTTTGATTTCATATTATATGTATTTCAAGGGTATTTTATTTTATTTATTAGAAAATAATGTGCATTCACAATTTAAATCATGATTTAAATCATAATATAATTATATATATATAGGGATGCCGTACGCTTCTGCTGTGGGTGGGATTTTTTGGGTGGCCGGGCGAGGTAAAATTCATTCATTCATTTGTTGGGCTTGTGGCATAAAAGAAAATTTTAAACGTGTGTGTGATCTGTGATGAGAGTTTAATAAAACGGTGTGGTTTTGTATGTACACATAGCTACGGATTTCCATGAACTGGAGAAAAGAAGTCAAACGAGTACGGACCCCGTTTTTTGTCGTTTTGGGAAATTCCTAATGGTTTGTGGGATAATCAAATTCGCTTTCGACTTTGCTCGTGGGAAAATCTCCAGTACGTCTGTCAACTGATGGAATTTGTATAATATATGGAATCTTATTTAATTTTTATATGAATCAACTCTCGATTCTCAGATCGTCGCATATGCAATTTAAAAATGATCAAATTTCCTTATTGATTTGTAATACATTGAATATTGAAACGAAAATGAAAACCTTTTTAGAAAAGGAATAAATATCGTATAAGTTCTCAAGTGAATATACAAAATGAATCCATTGCTTTCTCCTCTCTGTCTTCTATATATATGTACACGAATAAGCCATTCACATTTAGATATTTTAATCTCAACTTTCACTTTTGAGTACTTTTGACATTTTCCGAAATCCGCTGTTGCTGAGGTTATTCAATTTCATATTACACTTTCATTTCCCAGTGTGCATTTTGCATATTGTATAGTAAAAAACCATACAGTTTAGGCAAAATTACGATCGAATCAACTTGATTCAATCAAACGTCTGAGGAGTCCTCCTTCAGAAATATATTGGCAAATGCATCATATCAGTATGTAATTAGTGCAGCACTTTTATAGTGAGATCACGTTTAGCAGCCTTCCCAATCACATTTTTCTACCCTCTCCCCCCGCCCTCCCCAGTCAAAATTCCAAATTTTGGTGTGTGTATTTCGAATCGTCGTTGTCAATAATTGTGAGGGATTCCTCAATGGGTTGCTGTGGCTCCAAACCGAAACCGGAATTAGAGGAAATGAATTCCACTCGTGGGGGAAATTCACAGGGAGTTTTAGAGCCATCGAATACTGCCTCCGCAGCAGCTGCTGCCACTGAAGCTTCCCTATAAAAATCCTCAGGACAAAAAATGACTTAATTATTATGTAGTATTATTATGTATTTCTTATAAAATTCGCCATATATCATCATCACGTTCCGCAGTGCAAGAAGTCTACAAAAATGTGCACACATTTCGAATCGATTGCTCTGATGGCAAAAAGTAAGTGAGGAATGCCTTATTTGTTTTCATTTTTCACAGCTTTTGGTACATAAATCGAAATTGGCTAATAACTATAAATATCGTCTGTTAAGTTCACAAACGAACTAGGGTTACGTGGGGTAAGTGTGGTTTGGGGCAAGTGTGGTTTGGGGCAAGTGTGGTCGACGACCTTTTAAGACTGTTACCAAGAAAATTGGTTCCACGTTTGTTTCAGAAATTGAAGTTGAGATCACTTCCGAACTCCTATCAAAGTTTGAGATGCGTACGTTGACTACAAGAGCAGCAGTGCAGGTCAAAGGGACGAGGTCAAAAGAAACTACTTTTTGAATTGCGAGCAA
>JAIUND010003698.1:0-14751 GCA_034699125.1 Gisinianus flammeolus
ATGAGATTCAACCCTCACCACCTGGGTCATGAGCCATTTCGATTCTCACCACCCGCGGATCCCATCACCCACGACATGTACACAAAATGAATTAAAATGGATAAACTGATGTTCTACAACTCTCATGAAAAGACGTACAAAAAATATATTAGACATGGAAAGAATGAAAGTTATGTGTCACAAATTTTGAGACTGTCAGAGTCGAATTTGAATTGATAGGAATTTAATTAATATAATTATAATTATAAAGGAAGAAATTTCCCGGGGATACTGGTTTGAATTTTTAATGTCAATGTGGATGGGGTCAATTGGGAAAGGAAGAATTGGAGAGCTTCCGCTCGCTCCACGAAATGTTCGCATTGCACCGCATATCCATGAAACGAGGAAATTTCATCTTTGCTGTAGTCCAACGCCGGCGCCGTCCGGGACAAATCGGAGAAAATCAAAAGACGCTCCAGCAGCTGTTGTTTTTGTGAGGGTGTGAGCGAGGCGGGCGGTTCGGATTCCAAATACAATTGCGCCCAAATACACATGGCCGCGAAAATTGTGAAGCGAGCGCGACGGGAGAAAAATTGGGAGAGATTTGATTTTGAATGGCCCAGAAATATTTGGAACGGATGAGGAAATCCTGGAAATCCGGCTCACTCAACTGCAGACCGGACAGAATGGAGCAAGAACGGGCAATAACTATAGAAGATAATGGAGCGGCTGGAGAGTCCAATGATTCGGATGAACCACCCGCCCACTGTACTTCCGGATGTCAAACTCCAGCCTAAACAACCTAAACAAAAATCTCCGATTGAATTTAAGCGGGAAAATCGTGAAAGCATGTGGAGAGTTTTCCTCCACGTTTTGAAAGTGGAGGAGACGCTGCTGGGAGGTATTCAGAACAAATTTCCACGGTGAAGAATCAACTCAAAAATATTCCGACACTCAATAAGAACTTTGTTCAAGATCTTCTGTGCTCGGTTTCAGTTTCATTGAAACCGAACCGATGAACATCTCAGCCGATCTCAGCCAAACTCAAAATATGATTGACTTGAAACAAATTGCCCAACATTTTCTTTGTACCTTTAATTAATCGCCAAACGAGTTTGTACATCGACAAGTATTTTCATAAGTTTTTGATCACCCATATAAAATTAATTGCTCTATAATTAATTGCGATATAAAATATCACGTGGTGTACAAATTGGTCAAGTAGACAATGGATGTGATTTCATCTCCAAACTCGATGCGATAGCTAATCCCGGTGGGTCTTGTACTCACATTCGTCTCGTACGCGGGCGTGACATGAAGACACGCCCACTTGTCCGGATTCTCGTTCAAATACTTGACGACTCTCCGCTCCCGCTGCTCCATCACGCGCTTATGCCATTTACTCTGTGGATAAATGTTGAACACGTGGGCGGAAGAGTCCCCCTTCGCGGATTTCCGCGTCCCCAATTGCGGCCCCATATAAAACCCGATCGTGTCATTTGGTTTGTGGATTTGCTCGTACTTGTAAAAGTCGGATTCTTTCTTCGTCAGAGGGAAATCCAGGCCGTTTTTGGACTTGGAATTGGATTTGGTGGGTAAAATGGAGTAGTCGGCATAGCCAAAGAGGTACTCCAGCCGCCCGCCGGGACCCTTGACAAAATCATGGATGGGCGTGTCATGGAGTTTGAGGGACTTTCGTTTCTCCCACATGTCAATCCGGACGCGATCCGGAGTGTAGAAAGTGGGCGGAGACGCACGGACTTGGAGTTTTTGAAATTCATGATAGTTTTTGTCCGGATTGAATTTGAATGCGGCGTTGAAGAGTTCATTTTCGAAACAAGGGCCGATGGCAATGGCACCCATCAGGATCCTCTCCGGAATCACATTTTTGTTTTTCCCCGAGAACCGCGGGTAGTGCGCCATCGAGAGACCACCACAACCAAAATCCCGTCCGTGACTTGAAAAGTTGGTAAAGAGACGGATGCAAGTCCCAAAAGTGTCCAGGGATTGAACTCTCCCGCCCAAAACTTCCAAACGTTTACAACGTGGCTTGAGTACCCCTTCATTATTGAAATCCTCATAGTCCCCCGACAAATTGGACTCGGAGTACAAGCGTGCAAATGGATTCAAAATGACGCCTTCCACGACTATATTTACATATTTAATGTTAAAAAAATACCCGGAATTTCAATTGAATTCGGATTCAAAATGATGAAATGAAATGATTTTTGAGGCATTGAATAAAATTGAAAAGACAGTCTCATGCTAATACTTTTGCTGGATTTCTCTTGCGCCGCTCCTTTGGAAATCCAGACGATCGGGACTAAAATCAAGACGGATGATAAAGAAAACTTCATTTTTTGTTCGCTCAATTTTCTATGGTTAATTCAATGAACCCGTGAAAAAGAGAGAGAAATGTCCCAGATTTGAATTTTTGAATGTCGAACGATTTTGTGTAGAAATAATATATACTTATGTGAGGATTTCAGACTCATCAAAACTTGGAATTGTTGCCATTGACAAAATCCAAGCGGGACTGACGGATTTATGTCGATATTATGTGGATTTTTATATGGAGGTCAACGTCCAAAACACAGACATTGTTTGTTTGTATTCAAAATTGGGATTTCGTGTGTCATATGAGGAACATATATTTGAATAACTTAAAAATTACATCCGTCTCCGTCACGCACGCACATTCACATTCAGACGCCCAAAATAAAAATACACATTTTTTTGTAGGGAAGTGTGTGGAAATGAATTGAGTATATTTAATATATCGTCGTCTATATAACAATAAGTTCCATAACGCTGTATGTATTATCATTTGGCCCCAGAAGGCGAATGTGCGTGTACGTTCATATATACGAAAGTGCAGTATGCGCCTTCCAGGGCCAAATGATAATACATAGAGCGTTATGGAACTTATTGTTTGCCGACGATATATATAGCCATGAGGTGTTTTGTATACACACAGACGAGACGACGCACAATGTATACAATTAATTTCTGTTGCGTGGAGGAAAAGCATAATATAATTTATCCTTGTCGATTTCCCCAAGCAATTATCTTATTATATAAATTGAATCTCGAATTTCCATGGTCTTGTAGAATAAGTTGAATAAGTTGATGGATGCTCATAAGTGATTTGAATGATCTCAATTATGTTGACCAAGGGGTTCGTGCAATTTAAGGGACTCCAAACTCTATTATTATTATTATTATTATATTATTATGAACTGATTTTCTGTTCAATTTATGTAAATTCATTGATTATTACCAGATGACCACAGTTATTTTTTTTTGCACAAAATTGTCTACCAAATTCAATGTTCAATTAATACAATATCTACTACCCACGTGTATATATATTTCCTTGTACAAATTCCATGCAATAATGATTATGAAAAAAAAGTTAAGGGATGATTAAATTTTTAAAAAAATTAGCCGTAGACTTGAAGGGGTTGGAAATTCTTTTTGCCACCGTACCAAGGTGGGATTTGATCGATGGGGAGCGCCTGCCGAATCGCGTGAACGTATTTCTCTCGTTTCGTTCCGAAAATGAGGACGCGCTCCATCACGTGACCGAAAATGGGGCGAAGAGCATTCATCAACAATTCCGCCACGTAATTCACTGATGTGTGTGGAATCCACGGAAAATCAATTCCAAAAACAAAAATATATATATATAGAGCCGGATGAATAATAATGAATGTCAACGGAACTTTTTTAAAGGGTTAAAACAGGGTTGTTTTAAGTTGTTTGATTGTTTGATTGTTTGGTGGTCACCATTGATGACAAAAACGGTGCCGGCGTAGTCCTCGATGAGCTGGAGATACTGCGTGGACAACTTCATGAGATACCGCACATCTGCAATCAACAACCAAATCAAAATTACCTACCTTTGATTAGATCACATTTGGCTTTTTCATCAGAGCGCGGAGATTTGAATTTTGAATTTAAATCTAAAAAGGTAAAAAGTAAAGTGAAAGTGAAAGGGGGGGCGCACTGGGAAAGGTCATTTGATCGAGTTTAAAGTCCTCAAAGTCCACAATCCAGCAGAACTCGAACGTAGGTTTCCCTTTGTCTGGCTTCAAAATGATGGATTTCATTATATTGTAGCTCAAATGCCGGGTAAACTCATCGAATTCCTCCTCATGGGCTTCGCCATTGGAAGTAATGCGGCGGAGGTCGTACTTTCCCAACTCTGCCACCCAAACTATATCACAGGATTAATACAATTATAGGTTTAATTAATTAGGTACATTGTTAACATGTTCAATCCGCATGATTTTGATTATGCATTATTTATGATGGGAATGCACAGTGATCTAGATTTCGAAAAAACCTCTAAAAACCCCAAAAAAACTGACTTTAATATTTAATGTTTTTTAATATTTTTCTACATTCTACACACATTGAAGCATGTAATCAAGAATATTTTCGAATTTTCGACATGTCATGAGGGGTCAAAATAATTCTGAATGAGGAAACAAAGATTTGGTTTTGTATGCTTTTACGTATAAAATAAAAAATACGAATATCTTTTGATTGCTGCCGAGTGCTGTGCTCTAACCGGTACCAAAATTTTTGTGAGAATATGGGAAATTTTTTTTTTATAAAATTTAGCTGCCCGAACGCGCCCGATTTCCAGATGTTAGTTTTTTCAGATTTAATAATACGGGCAAAAGCTGGAAATTCTGCATTAGCGATTGAATGGCGCCAAAACCAAGGATAAATTCATCAGCAAATGGTGCTGCAGGTTTTTAGAGACTTTTTTGCAGTCTAGGCCACTGTGGAATGATGATAATAATTGTAATGCAAATTGTAATTAAATGTGGGGGTTCTCACTGGGCCGCCCGTCTGCATCGTAGCCACTGTGATAATATGGATAGAGTTGAAGGGTCTCCATCGTCGGTTCCCATCCCTCCAATTCACACGTATTGAAAATCAAGTCGGCCACGGAAAACAATTTCAATTTCTCCTATATACAAACAAAAGTATATGCAATACAAAAATGTTCACAACGTACACAATCACAATTACTCAAGAATCACGGATTCAATCTAACGAAACTTAAGGGGGGAAGTTTCAAAATTTCAAATTTCAAATTTGCCCCCTTTTCTTTCTCATCCTCAGTTTTCGGTGTGGTGGTTCGTACATTGTTGAATTTGGTTTTGGAGCCGGCATCGCCGTCGCCGCCACCATCACGAGTGGAGCTGTTGGACGTGATGCGAAAAGGTGGGACCAGCATTTCTTCATCTTCTTGTTCTTCATCTTCTTGTTCTTCATGTTGTTGTTCCTCTGCAGCAGTCGGATTTTGATTTCCATTTCCATTATTTCCCTCAAGTTCTTCTTCTTCTGGTTCTTGTGGTTCTTCTCCGACCACATCCGTCGTCGTCGTCCCTTTCACGTCCATCATCTCTGTCTCATTGGATGATGGGACAACAGAGAATCCCCACACGGAATGCGTCGTCGCCAGGGACACGGAAACTAACATTAAAATGTTGCAAAATCCAAGGGATTTCATTGCAAACCAACGCAAAACGGGATGATTTGTTCTCGCTCTTCTTAAATATATATGGACTGACGTTGACCTGATCTCTTTGTCTGTTTGTCTGTCCGTGTGCGATTGTTGTTGTATATATATTGGTGAGAGAAAAAGCCAATGGAGAATTGTGGATTGTCAAATTTGGCAATGGTCAATTATATTAGGTGAGCAGTGTGAAAAGTGGAAAGGGGAGAGACGGTGAATTGAGTCAATTCCCAATTCCCAAACATTCGATCACATTCTCACATCTTCCAGAATCATGTCCTCATTTCATTTCATTTCATTTCCTTTCATTTCATTTCATGCTGGATGAGTGATGTAAGGAATGTAATCGGAATGCCCCATATTATTCCAGCAACAACATGAAATATAAGAAAAGTATTCTGTAATATATTTGCATTGGTATTGAATTGCGTGACGAAAGATTGGAATAATGTAATGGATGGATTCCAAGTCATTACGATGAGGTACGATTATATATATCGTCTGTTAAGTTCAGAAAAGGACTATAATTATTTTCCTTAATTTCGTTTGACCGAGGTTGACCTGCTCTGGAGGTCAAAGTATTGGAGATGGAGCTTTGGGTCCAGCGACATTATTGTAGAGCAGGTCATGACGAACAATAATGTCGCTTGACCCAAAGCTCCATCTCTAATACATTGACCTCCAGAGTAGGTCAACTCGGACAAACGAAATTAAGGAAAATGATTATCGTCCTTTTTTGAACTTAACAGACGATATATACAATTACAGTTTTCCATGATGCACTCGTTCCTCGTTCGTGAGAATTACGATGGGGCGCTCGGTCAGTCGGTCCAGCAAGCAATGGAAATATAAGGAAATATTTACCTGTATACAATCCAATCCAATTTAGTTTACCGAGTTAGTTCACATTTACTTAATAATTACTAATTAATAATGACTAATGAGTATAAAGATAATATATATATCGTCTGTTAAGTTCAAAAAAAGGTGGATAATCGTTTGGCCTCCTCCGCAGCATATGCAGATGCACACAATGTGTTTTCAACCTCTGGGGCCAAGTGATTATCGTCCTTTTTTGAACTTAACTGACGATATGCACAAATAGTAAGTATATGTGGAAACAGGGGATGCATGGATTCTGCTAATGAGATCACGCAACGTTGAAATTCCATGATAATAAATTCGCCCATCCATATTAATATGTACAAATAAGTATTATGAATTAGGACAATATATACATGTACATATATATAGGTACATATTACAATTGTAGGGAAATGGGGTATTTTGTATTTCCACATCCGGATATGTATACCGTCAAACTGTGGTTCACGTGGACGGATGAGGCGGGGCTGCATGTGCATGGATGAGAAGAGCGGCGGGTGGGCCCACACTCACCTGGAAGTTTACGATGGAATCCATCGTCAACATCGTCAACAACAAGATGGATCAACAATGTCTATTAGTTCACGATCTATTGGGTCACCCGGCCCGCCCGCCCGGTCAATCCATCACGACCTCCATCGCGACTCTGCAAGGAGGAAATAATATATGTATACTTTAGGCCCCCAAAAAACCTCGAAAGTCCCCACGAATTGTTTTATTTTGTGGCCCACGAGATTTTTGACAACAAAAAGATCAAAATTGACCCGTAGAAAGATACTAACAAAAATGTCTCAAACCGGCTCACATTAAAGTCCCAAAACGGCCCACAAAATAATTTAATTCCAGCCCAGGAAAAAGTCCCAAAACGGCCTATAAACACAGAAATATTACGTGTTCATTTGCATTCACATTTCCCTGACGTGTGTCTCCGCGTATCTCTCCGCTTGAATGGACAAATGCTGCCCGCATGTACTTCACTATACTCGGTGGCTCCGGACCTCCCGGGCGGCCATTCCTCGCCCATGACATCATCACTTTCATTCAACATTTACTTTTACTGACGGAGAATCGGAATCAATCAAATGTACAAAAATGTCCCGCTGCTTCCAAATGACTATTCAAAACTCAAAAAATAGCAACCGCAAAATTCAAATTTGTATTGAAAAATCCGAGTGGATCCGATCCCGTTCAAATAAATGTCGATAGGAAACAAAAAATTAGTGGATTGGCCATGGATTTGAGGATTTTGACATTTTGAGTGTATAGGAAAACGTTTTTTGTACTCGCCCTTCCTTTGCCTTTAAATACATGTATGAATTATGTATATGTACAATGTACATATATATGAATGGATATGGATGGGATTGTTGTAGATGGAGAGTGGAGAGCCACTGTGGCGGGATTGATGGACATGAAGCAGGAAAAAACACAAACAGGGAAAATCCCATCATCATCATCATCGTCATTCGCTTTTGGTTTGAGCTATGGGAACTCGGAAACGTTGAACCAGGAAGAGTTGAGATGCTGCCAAAAAATATGGAGTTGAGTTGAGTGTGGGCAGCAGGGGAATTTCATCCTCAGGTTTTTCCATCGACACAAACAGAAAGAGAGAGAAGGCAGCGAGCCAGGATATTTACACATCGTCTTCTATATATATTCGACGCCTCATCGCTCTCTCTCTCACTCACTATATCTCGCTCTCTCTCTCGCTCTCGCGTCCACCTCCGTCTATTTCCCTTTAGTTTACATTTACAGTTTACAAATACCTACATATTATATACAACTACAAGGAGCAGCCAAGAGCCAACAGCCAAATTAGAAGAGACAAGAGACAAGTCTCAATAAGTCGAGTGGAATTTCATATTTCATGTTTGTCTGTTTGTGTGCAGTTTGCAGGCTCTAACTGTCAACTACGGAGATAAATTTCCCTGGTCGAGCCTCGAGTGTGCTTCTCTCTCTCTTTCTCTCTCTCTCTATTTATCACTCTCTCTCGCTCTCGCTCTCTCATTTTCTGTAGGGGAAAACTCCAATCATAGTCGAGTCAATACACTAATATATAATACATAAGATATAATAGACAGAAATATTACACGATATTTATAGTGGTTGGTTCTGGTTCTGGTTCTCTGTTTCTGTTTCTCGTTCACGTTCTCAATAATTAATAGTGATGACGTCAGCGGTGGAAGGGATTGCTGCCGCGGGATTATTAGCTGAACAACTCCACAACGAATTTCGGAACAGACATGGCGTCGGCCCAGTTGCATTGACTCCACAGGTATTCATATTACGCACTAATACTCACACACACACACACAGGATATTGAGACCACAGACTCACACTGCTACTGCCACGGTCTAATTAACATTCGCATTCAGCACATTCAGATTCAGATCCTATATAGGATATGAAACGATATTTAATAGCAATTGTAAAGCGGGGAATATTAAATGTTCTTGTTATGTTTGGAATGGATTTGAATAGATTAGTCACGCGGCTCAGAATTATGCCCAAGCGTTGGCGAGTGGAGATCGCGACAAAGTGGCGGAACTTGAGCGATGCGGATTCGGGCGAAACATTTTCCGGATTCAATGCCCCAAAACGGCGCCGATTTTGGTGACGGAAGCTGTGCGGGAGTCGGTCATGAATTGGTATGGACATGGGAAAGACTACAACTTTGCGGACCCCCTCAACTCCCCACCCGCCGCCAAACTATTCAGGTTCCATATATACCAATTCTTTTATCTATAGCTTCCTTATAGATCCCACTCCTCCAGATACTCAAAATATTATATGCAAATTTGGCGGGAAGGCAAAGGGAAATGAAAATGACGATGGGGATTGTCAATGAATTATGAATTGATTGATATCTTTATATTCAAGTACAGTCAGCTGGTGTGGAAAGCGAGCGAGTTGATTGGCTTGGGAGTGGCCACCCGCTGTGCCGTCACCATCGTCGTCGTCTTCTACTCCAAAGCCGGCAATGTCACCAACGTTGAGAGTTTCCGGGACAATGTTTTCCCGCCCACCTAAACTACTCATTTCAAAACTCCAGCCAACGACGACGACGACGACGACGACGACGACAAAACTCTGTCTGATTGTGAACTTTTTTGTGTGTTGTTGTGTGTTGTTGTGTGACGATTTAAATTCTAGATGAATTCTTCTGGCTTTTCCTCAACAAAACAAAACATTTCCTGTGCCAACACTTTATTTTTCCACTGCCGTGCCGTCCCCAACATTTCACCTTTTCACCTTTTTACCTTCACCTCCTCCTGCTCAGTCCACCTTCAATTCATGAATAATAAACTCGCTTTATAATCGCCAACGCTCTAATTGTAAGTGCACAAGCCCACGCGCACGCGCATTAATTCATTTTATTTGTGGTTCATGCATATATCGTTTAGCGTAGCGAGAAAAGATGAGCTCGCCGGCGAAAATGAGGAGAGCAAGCCCGAGACCACCCAGCGAGAGGAAGAGGGCGGACTTAAGGACGTTATCATTCAAATCCAAGCTCCGCCCCCCCATTCCCTCGCCATTGCTATCGCTGCTATCAAGGAAATTGACGTGTTCTGGCTCATTCCGAAAGAGGCGCTTCATGATCCTCAATTTATTCATCCGCCCAATGTCCCGTTTCATGCGCATCCAGAGCTCGTGAATCCCCGTGTTGAGGAGCCGCCTCATGGGCTCGAGGAGGGCGTCCGCATTCGGCATTTGAAATTCCCACCCATTCGGAAGGAAATAAAATTCCTCATTCGTCACATAGAAATCCCGTGCAAAGACTTGCTGGAAAATCTCCAGATCCGTCGACGCTTCCAATTTGCTCGTTAAAATGGCCGCGCGATCCCGCGTGAGGACGGAGCGCGCCACGTTCGGATCCAAAGTGCCATAGAAATTGGCATGTGGGACGGAGGCATTGGCCAGGAGTTGATAGTCCTGGGTTAACTGCGGGTCCACCTCACCAAGTTCCATCCACTCAAACCAGGTGGTTAGATCCGATTTCTTGAGGTAATCCCCATTCCGTTGAATCACATACTTTTCTCGGAGTAAATCCGAGAAGGATTTACTCGTTTTCCGGGTCCGCGGGACGATTTTGAAGCTCTGAAGATTGCCCAAGTAAAAATTGAGCAGGATGTAAATGAGGAGGAGCCAAAGGGCATACAACATGCCCATTGGCCAATGCCAATGACCATTGACCACCCGCCTGTGTTTGGGCACGGACGTGGGCATGTTTTGCCCTAAAAAGGGCGCCAGGGCAAAGAGAAACCCGCCCCCGCCAAAGTTATCATTTCCCATTTTTTTACAGATCAAAATGGCGCCACCAAGGAGGATCCCGATGCAGAGCCAGATGGAGGGTTTGAAGGGCGTGATGAGGTCTTGGAAAGGGGAGGGGCGATCCAGCTGGGCGTTGACCCCGTAGAAAATGATGAAGGAGTGGAAACTGTAGATGACACGGAATTCATTGGCCACATAATGATGGATCCATCGATTCGGGGCCATGGAGCCGCCAATCTCGCAGTAGCTCAAGTCCGAACTGCAGACGGGCGTCAAATTCAAATGCGTGGTCATCTCCAGCTCCAGTTTCATGTTGGGGACATTGTCATTCCTCCCCGACAAAACATCCCACAGGGTCATTCGTGTCACTTTTCCCAGGTCAAAGGACCTCCCGGAATAGTCGGTGAAAATCCGGGCTGGATGACCGTGGAAATTGGACCGGGTTTTCAGCAAATATTTTTGGAGGCGGTCGTAAGACTCCCAGCGGAAACTCTCTTCTCTTGAGGAGTCCAGGTCAAGGTCAAGGTGTTTTGTTGAAAGCGGGATCTCCTGGAGACAAATGGAAATTCCGTGTGGGCATTTCATTTGAATTTGCCAGGCTCTCGCTTGTGCTGAATCTGAATCTGAATCTGACTCGGACGACTGGAGAATGAGATAATTGAATGGCACGAAACACGGGATTTCCAGGGGAATGACCGCACTTCTTAAGGCCCTCTTCATATTGGCTTCCGATTCCAGTGGTGCTGGCCAAAGAATAATGACGAAATCCGCGCTCTGTCGGATAAAGTGGTAAAAATTGAGGATGGCGAGGGGGCGGACAAAATCGAGTTGTTCGTAGAATGTCAACTCTGCACTTCCGTTTGCTGCTTTCCGGAGCTCCGGGATGCCAAAGAAAATGAAGCAATTCCTCGAGTATTTGGCCAACTGATTTCGATTGGTTTTGTTCCATTGGTTCGTCACTTGACTCCTCACCAATGACCCCGCCTCCAAGTTCTCTTGGCTAGCTTGATGATGGAGTTTCATTTGAGTCTCATAACCCTCATCGGATTGCGCATGCTCTGAGAAAATCATCCACTCGCACACTTTCAATGGCTGGAGCAGTTGAGACCAGGAAATCCCCACAGATGAACTCGGGGGGAAATCCATCAAGATCAAGATCCAGATGAGGGAAATGAGAAGACTCGGAAGTTTCACACAATTCGACATTTTCATTTTCTATGCTCGATTTTGAGATTTGAGTCCCGCTCTCCTCTGCCCGCCTGCTTCTGCTCCACGTTTGAATGAACTCTGACAAAGGAAAATACTGCGCATTTTGGTCCAAGTCCAGTTGCGAATTAAAGTAATGAAATTTTGAGGGCTGAGATGAGATGGCAACTTCAATTGTGGTTTTTGTGTTCTTTTTTAAGTTTCCCGCACTAGAAAACTTGAAGTCATTGAATAAAACAAATGAACTGCGGCGTCAAACTCTTTCCATTTGTTTAATGCACAATAAATCCACTGTTTTCCTCTGTTTCCAAGGAGAAAATTGTTTGTAAACGTGCTTAAAAGTCAGTAAATTCAAATTCAAATCCAATTGGGAAATGGTCAAGCAAAAGCGCAATTGCATCAATTTCCGATTCAATTCAATTTAAATGAAATGTCTTTAATGAAAGTTCAAGTATTTTGAAAAAGGCTGAACAAAAAAATGGTCGAGTGGATTTCCAATTATAAATAAATACTAGAAGTGAATAATAGAAAAACAATGGCGTCGTCGACGTGGGCGATCCAAAATATTTGCTTCGCAGCTCTGGTAAAGTAATTTCCGTCGTAAATCTCGAGTTCGATTCCTCGTCTCGGCATACATTTTTTTCCTGGCGGCGTACTTGAATGATTGATTACTATATTTGTAATTGGATGCACACAGTTCCTGGGGATATTTCTCCTGGCGGCGGCGGTCCGTCACATTGCGCTCGTCCTCAAAGTGGGTCAACCCGTCTATTTGGAATATCAAAGATCCGCCGCATGTCCACATTCATTTCCTGTTGTTGGGAATCATCAAAATGACAGTCATAAAGATGTGCCGCTGGGTTGTTCCTGGCTGGAAACGAGTAAGCGCGCATCCTTTTTGGGGATCTTTACGGCATTTCTCCAGCTCACCCGTGTCGGCGCAATTCTCGGGGTAAAATATACAGATAATATACTTAATCACAATCTTGCCAGTCGCCAATTCCCCTTTCATTTATCGATTTATCCTTAATTAATTTATTTGCTTGTGTGTGTCTGTGGTTTTGTCTTTTGTGTTTTTTTTTGCGGGGACTTTTTTTTGAATAGATGACATTTTGCAAGGGGGAACAGAACAGGTTTAAAGTTGCTAAAGCGCACGTAATGATTTGCATTGTGTGCGCGATATGTTGCGCGGTGGTCGTTGGACTACTCACGAACGTCATGACGGAAATGGAGGGGATTTGTACAATGGAAACTGTGTCCGGGACTGGGAAGCATGGCGGCGGAGGGATTTTCAAATGGGAGTCGGCCGAGGATTGTAGTCAGAACAATTTTATGCGGATACATGCTGCGCGGACGTTGGAAGATGCGCGTACAGGGGATTTCAAGGATGCGCGTACAGGGGGAGAAGTTGACCCTCCAAAGACGAGTCCATCATTGGTTCCTGGGGATGACACTCATCGATGGGCTTTTCCTGTTTGCCGGGGCGGTCGTGAGCGTCGTCATGATGCGCATTGAGAAACGCTATTACGAACCCAATTCCGGCAGAGGCGCCTTTGCATTCAAACACATGTAAATTTGAACTTACAAACAACAACAACATAAACGGCGGGAAATTCACATTTCCTTCATTTTATATTCACAAGTGCTGTCATTAGATTAAAAATTGCTTGTGATTAATTTATTAATTATATTCTTTAGTTTCCAATCCATTTACGATTAGTATATGTGAAGTTGTGGATACGAAAACCCGCCGCATACCATTTTTCACTGTTTTGCATATTAATGTGCAGTAAAACATGGGCTATTTTATTAAGGAAAGTAAGAAATTTGTAAAAAACTTGCAAATATTTAATTTTAATTAAGTTGTAATTATAGAGATTTTCGGGAGGAGTGGGCAAAGTGGAAACGGACGTTGATGAAATCGCCGCTAGAGGACTCACTCAAAATTGTATAATGAAAGCACAGAGTTCAAGGAAATCTCTAGAAATTCAATGAAACTCCGTTTCATTCAAACGGAGCTTACGCGTGCGAGTCGCTGTTAAATTGTACTCGACATTAAAACTCAAATATCTCGACTTCTGTAGATACTGGTATGCGGCGTGTTTTCTTATCCACAACTTCATATTCCATGGACAAAGGGAAATAATGAGGATCTCTCGATGATTGATGGAAGAGAAAAAGGGATTCGTCACCTCATTATATAGGTATAATTTTTCTATATCAAGGATTTTATTTTTGTACCACCAAAAAGGGGAGAGAGATCCTCCAAACCATGAAAGAGCTCAATGAGCAAACGAAAGGAATGAATATAAGCAAATTTGTAAATAAAAGGGGGGAAAAACGTCTTCACTCGAGTCCTCATTAAAATGAATTCATTGAATATACATTAACATTAACGTGAATATCTAATGATAATGAATAATGAATAATGAATAATGAGGTTGTTAAAGGCGAGTATTCACTGCTCACACAGTTTCGACTAATACAATTCTTATAAAATGGGGCTGCTCCATAAAATGATGTTAACAAAAGAAAAAGATGTTGAGATACATTACAAGACTGTGGAGCGAGGGCTCTTCTCAGAAAATAACACGCTTTCCATCCATGCACACACACAGTTAATTGTTAAATGTGGATTCCAAACTCGTTATTATATTTCATTGTGATTGAAACTTGTCTGTCGAGTCAGCCGTCGGGCTAGGAACATTTGCACAAGGGAAATCCACGGGCTGTCAACTGCTATAAAATGAAAAGCGTTGGGGGATTCCATGGAAATAGGAGCATATTTTTGAATTGGGAAATAATATTGTCGTTCACCACTTTTCCACATTTGCTCACCACTTTCCCAAAATATGGCATTTCCCTCAATTTC
>JAIUND010003699.1:0-14750 GCA_034699125.1 Gisinianus flammeolus
TATGTTCTCAAATTCATCTGAGACCTCATGTGATAGCCCTGCGTTGGATATCGTGAAGAATCTGGATTTTGAGTCCTTGGTGGAGAATCCGGAGAACGAAGAGACCATGCCTATGGATTTACCAAGTCGGAAAGCAGCTAAGCGTTCAATGAGTACTGAAGAAAAGGGGAAAAGGTCACCCATGCTAAAAAAACAAAAGACTGAATCTAATGGAGATGGACAAAAATGTCGAAGATCAAAAAGAAGAGGGACGATGGACGATGAGAATCCAGTTCTACCGAAGAAAGTTAAACATTCGTCACCCACATTTACATCACCAGCTAGGCTTATTCTAAGCCCCAGCAGGCCTCAAAACTCACCTTGCTACACTGGGCTAGGGTACAAAAGAACAGGCACTCCAATGGTTCCGAGGGATAGGTCAGGCAGGATGAAGAAATGGATGTCAGCTAAGCAGTTTCAGGAATCCACAGTGGCCGATATGGCATTGGGGAATACTTACCGTGAAATAAAATCATTGAAAGAAGTTCATCCAGGATCGTGGATCCAATTCTCGGTAAGTGTATACATATATATTTATAATTTGCATACGTATATACGGATATTTTATAGTTTGGATATGTATGTGTGTAGGTACTATATAGTCTACATGATTTGATATTAATCTCATTCGTAATCATTTTTGTTGTAGGAGACTGAGAATGGCGAGAGGAGAAATTGGGAGGTGGTCAGTCACAATGGGAAAAAACTCGTCACTGCCTCTCGTAAGTATAAAATATCTATACTGAATCAATAATTAAATTCAGCATGTCCGTTTTGATGTGAAAAAGATTTTTAGTTATAATTTAATTATTAATAATACAATTGTTTTCTTTTTTTTGTACCTATATATAATATATGCAGCAGTAGATAATCATTTTCGATATCTTGCTCGTCCACAAGATGTTTCTGTTTTTGATTTTGACGAGTTGCACAAGCCCCTCATCTACATTGGACGAAATGCCTAACTTTTCTTACAGCAGTCTCCACAGTGAACCTGAAAAAGAGGAATAAAAAAATATACCTACTTTTTTAATATCATTTTATCATAACTATGTTTTCCTCCTCAAATCATGTGGGTAGTTAATCAAATTGACTTTATACAGAATTATATATTATAATTATGATGGTGAGTATATGTATCTAGATATAGACCTATATATCAATATATATTTAGTATTTTATTACTTATACACATAATCTGATTATCAATTATCACAAGTGTATAATATAGTTATAGGATTCTTTCCTTCTTTCAAGAGACTTCTCTCGATTTTAGACACAATCATGTCTGTTTTAGAATTTGGAGTATAAATATTATGCTAATCATGACGCATGCTATTTTTCCTCAACTTTTAAAATTACATCTCTACATATTATATACATATGTATTTCAGTGACGTGTAATAATAAAGTACTAAAAAATAGTATGTATATAATAGCCCATACATGATGTCTTGTACCTACATAAGTATATATAATATAAATACATACATAATAAATAGTTGAAATTCTTCTTTCGTTAAAAATACATAAATCTATGTTTTTATGGGTTCCGTTATAATTTTGGCAATTTTGCATTATTTTGATTTCCTTCAGTCATCACTAATTGCATCCATATTTTCAAAGCATTGCAATTAAATTCCTTCGGTTCTAGATTCGTGATGAAGATGGTGGGCTCGCAAAAAAAGCCACGAATCTAAAGTAAGTACACGAATTCCAAAACTTTGACAATAATATTCGATGTAAAATTAAAAGTTATTTGTTGAGTGAACGAGAGTTTAAGAGCGAAGATCATCTTAGATTAAAAATGTCATTCATTTAATCATTGATTATCAAATCAGTAATTAATTTTAATCTTACTATGTAAAGAGACAAACTACAACATTGTTGTTTTCGAGAACGCATTTGTACTCCTATATGTATATATACTGAGAATTCTATTTTAAAGTTTTGGTATATATATGTATTACATTTGACAGATTCGTGAATTAGTGTACAAGGATCAAAACTACGTAAATAAAAAGTGTATATGATTATTTTAAAAAACCCGTGTATGTGCAGTAGTGAGTGATATTTCATTATAATATTGAATTACTTGTCCATCATCATTGCTCAGCTATAATTTAGAGAAGTGCATCTTTTGTTAAATAATTCCAATGAAAATGGATATTTCCGAGACGAATCCGTATCAAAACGGATTACTTTATGTTGCATTTAATCAAGATCAAGGTATACATGCATATAGATATATATTTGTAATTGTTATACTTAATTATTAACAACTGTCATGTTCAAAGTAGTTTTGTTCCAACAAAAAATAATGAAATTAATAATTTCAAATTATTTTATTGATTTCATATATAGGTTGCTTTGGCTGTGGTACACAAAACGGTTTTATAATCTATAATTCGGACCCTTTGAAGGAAAAAGAACGTCATGATTTTAACGATGGAGGATTGGGAAGAGTTGAAATGTTATTTCGATGTAATTACTTAGCTTTGGTGGGCGGTGGAAGCCGACCAAAATATGCACCACATAAAGGTTAGATTAAAACTTATCCCGTATTCATTGGAAAGGATTTGAAAATATCATTATGATCATAAATATATTTATATTGTAGATATATACACAATGTCAACATTAGTGGTTAAAATGTTTGATTTTTTTGTTTCCTATAGTACACATATGGGATGATTTGAAAAAGAAAACTGTTATAGAGCTAGAGTTCTCCTCTGAAGTTCGCTCTGTTAAATTAAGACGGGATCGTATTGTGATTGCTTTGGATAATTTGATTAAAGTGTACACATTTACTCAAACTCCCCAACAACTCCATGTTTTTGAGACTTGTGCAAATCCGAAAGGTCTGTGTGTCCTCTGTCCATCTTCAACAAATTCACTCCTCGCTTTTCCTGGTCAAAGTGTTGGGCAAGTTGATATTGTAGATTTGGGTAATACTGAAAAAGGATCAACTGCAATAACAGCCCATGAAACGTCTCTCTCTTGTATCTCAATGAACCTACAGGTAATAATTTAATATTTAGATTGCTGTTGTTGATACATTTAAATTAAATGATTTAATTATTGATATTGATACCGATATCTACATAAATACAAGTAGGTATATGTAAATACTAGTAAATAGTAAATAAAATGAATAATTATATCAATTTAATAGGGTACATTACTCGCTACCGCTTCGGAAAAAGGGACTCTTATTCGCATTTTTGAAACTTTTAATGGTACAATGGTGAACGAATTGCGGAGAGGCTCACACGCAGCGCTAATTTACTGTATCAACTTTAATCATGATTCGTCCCTCTTGTGTGTGTCAAGCGATCACGGGACAATACATATTTTTGCTGTGGATGATCATAAAAAGAACCGTTCATCATCGTATGTTCAAATAAAGTTGAAACCTTTAAAACGTCTATTATTGTGTCTAGTATCTAAGTAGTTTGATTGCCATGCAATATACATATTTTTTAATTTCCAGACTTTCAGCTTCATTCCTCCCAAAGTACTTTAGTTCGGTAAGAGTGTGTACAGAACTATATATTTGATTATGGTATGTAATAAATGAATAATTGAATTGAATTAATGATATATTATATGTACATTGGTAGAAATGGAGTTTTACAAAATTCCAAGTAGCCGGAAATGCACCTTGTCTTTGTGCCTTTGGCCATTCGGACCCAAATTCTGTCATTGGTAAATTGAATTTACTAAATTCCATAGATTCTCTTTTACTAATCTCCTTTCCTTTGTTCAGTTTGACTAATGTTGTTTCTGTTGTTTCTCGTCCACAGTCGTATGCGGTGATGGCAGCTATCACAAATTCGGATTTAACCCCCAAGGGGCATGTACACGAGAAATATACGCAAATTTCTTGGAACTTGGCCAAAGTGCATTAGCCCAGGACTAAACGGACTCGTCACTAAATCTCGCAAACTTTTTGGAACAACTAATTTTAGTTTATGATAAAAGATATTAATAATTATTATTTATTATCATTATTACTATCTTTATTATACTATTACCTACTTATTACTTATTTATATATTATATATGAAGTATATAGTATGCAAGCAAAAACATTTTTCTATCCTATATATACCTGTTTTGACTCAAATTTGTTGTATGTACAATATGTATACAGTATATATAGTATTGTGCTGGAAAAAGTAACCGAAAACTAAATTGGTAAGTTATATAGAGTCTATATTATAGACCCATAATAGGGTTAAATAAACTATTACTATTTATTTATATTTTATGAAAAAGATAAAGTAAATGTGAATAAGTAATATAAGTATGTAAAAGTATTTCTAAACTTATTTGTTAAGCATTACTTCTGCTCGTTATATTTACATACTTAAAGAATACAATCAAGAGTCATCTCAAATTAACCATAATGATTTTATGTAATTATTATGTTACCGATAGTACATTTTAATTTTTCAAGTGTTATGTATTTGTGTCGGTATAAATATAAGTTAAGTATTTACTATGTAGTACTACCAACGATATAAATTATTTGGTGTTAACTTAAATGTGTACAAAAATAACATATACTTTTCAAGAATTAAAATATTGTATTTAATATATAAGCATTTTTATCAAGCATGAGTAATAAAATATACAAAATTATATTGCCATTTAATTGTGGTTCTCAGCGTCAGTATTAAATCAATACTATTTTTATTCCATTTGTTATTAGTATAGCTGTAGATTATAGACTACAACTTATAGTTATATTTTTGTAGCATTTTTTCAGGTCCTTGATTCAAGGAAGACTTAAAAACCGCTGTGCTCAAAGTTAAAGGGCAAATTTGGCAATGCATTTTTAAGTGTGGAGAGTTTGGAGTTAATTCATTTTTCATTTAAATTGTCATGTTTCTGTTAAATATTTAATTGCAATAATTGTAGTGAGCACAGTGAGATTCCTTGGAATCGTTTATTTTTATTTTATTATTTTTAGTTTAACATAACGACAATGTGGTTTAAAAGTCGACATTAAATAAAGTTCCAGTTTTAAATAGGACAGTCAAAAAATTAACATTAACATTTTGTAAAGTGTTTGATTTCTTATCAAAATTTACGGTTTTTTTGGGGACTTGTCCGACTCTGAATCCGAGGAAGACACTCCACGAGTCTATGATATGGCTGGATTCAGTGATTACAGAACATTTCAACAAAATTCACCTGACCAAATTTCTAGCAGTCGATTTGGTTACAACATGGACTACAGTAATTCAACTGGAACAGAACGGCAAAATTTTACCTATCCTCAAAGAGAATTTGTCCATTATGGAGATTCTGAAATCCCATCTCAAGATCAATTCATCCCGAATTCAAGTTTTCCACAACGACGTAATCTACAACTTTCTTTCAATACTTCACCAGTAAATAATTCACCAGATTCGCCTGATGGTAATTGTGAAGTATAATTTTTGATATGTAATATGTACAAATACCAAAAAATTGAAATTAAAATAAGTAATCGAGATTGGTTGTTTCCATATAGATTCTAATGTCAAAAGCTTTGCATATAGAGGAGTTGGACTTATAGGACTTGTCGCTGATAATTTACTCAGTCATCCGCTGTTAGTTTTGAGACGTCAATGTCAAGTAAGTGCATCCAAAAAAGAAAGGAATTTGATCATTCCCAAATCTCAAACCCATTCATTATAAAATATACAAGTAATTTATTTGTACTTTGTAGGTTCATGTTCAATCTACGAGGTATCATCTATTCCCTGTGACTTTAATTTACCCAGCGTTCCAAATATGTCAGTGGCAAGGCGTGTCAGTTTTGTGGAAAGGACTTGGAAGCACATTAGTTGTGAAAGGAATGACGCTGGCCGTAGAGGATGTAACTAGTAAAATAACGCCATGGCCCAAGTAAACTCATTTTATCTAATAATTTAATTTCACTATCAGTAACATTGTTTCATTTGAGAATAATGAACGTAATTCAAATTTTGATCCACGATGATAAAAGAAGCTAAAACAAGAATACTTGATTTTTGTATATTCCAGAGAAATAAGCAGGCACGGCAGCTTAAAATCGTTTATGCAACATATTCTACTTAAATCGTAAGGGATTTCCATACTTTGTATCATTTGTTTCCATTGTTTTTGTGCAAATCAAAAGTAAATATGACCTTTTGTTCGTCCGTTTCAGTTTGAGTCTAGCTGTGATAACACCATTTTACTCTGCTAGTCTAGTTGAGACAGTTCAGAGTGAAGTGGCAAGCGAAACAGCTGGCTTCTTTGATGTATTTCGTGAAGGGTTTTGGAGATTGCTTGCGTGGTCTAATACTGGTCGCCTAGTACCCCTCCACGTTTTAGTCATCCCCACTGTAGCTCACGGAATTTTATCGTACATAATTTACGCGAGCATTAAATCAGTCTCTTTATCAACCATAAAACGAGTCCGTGAGAGTAAAGAGAGGAAACAGGTACGTACTTACACTTAAATCTTTCTTTTTATGCCTATTTTTGCTACAATTCAACAATCATAGTACATACTATGCATAAGACATTAATATTGATATGATTGTGATTTTATTTATAGGGAGCATTATCAAAAGATTCAAGCGTTTCATACTACATGGAAATGACAGCCTCTTTAATTGGTCACATGGTTGCGGATGTACTTTTATTTCCATTGGAAACTATATTGCATAGGTAATTTGAAAATGTCTCAAAACAATTAAGTGTCTTTTCAAGTAAGCATTCTACATAGGAAAGTTGTTATTGCATTACAAAGTTCTGGTTTTTTTTACTAAAAGACTACATCTGCAAGGTACTCGAACAATAATTGATAGCCTTGACACGGGTCTAGAAGTGACTCCGATCCGAACATCATACAATGGAGTCTTGGACTGTGTTCGCACAACTATAGAAGAGGAGGGTTTCTCGGGTCTGTATAAAGGATTTGGTGCTCTGGTTCTTCAATATGGACTGCAAATATTACTAATCCGTACAGTCAAAATTATTTTGGAGAGAACACCATTTGGGAATGGTGGAAATGAGAAAGTTTTACCTGCTGGACTTGCTGGTATTCCATCGACACAAACAGTTTCCGAACCACCTACCTTAGGCTCTCGCACATCCCCGAGGTAAAAAATTGGCAAATTGTATTCTTGGAGAGCTCCTATATTAAAAACATGTATGTTTATTTTTTATGACTGACTTTCGTTTCTTCCTTTGTACAGAGAATTCACTGGTATCCCAGATACCATTCCCGACTATGAAACGTCTCCTCGTCAACGCTCTCGATTCAACATTTATGAAAATTCAAACTCATCCGATTCTCATGGTAAAACCAACCGATTCTAATTAAAATACATTTTACGAAGATGATAATATAATTTAGTTAATTTTCTTCTGACAACGCAGTGTAGTATTAAAATTGTTAATAGTCACCACGAGCTGATTGTACCTACTACCTACCTACAATAAAAAGTGAATTGAACAACTTTTAATTTAAGGAAATGTACTCGTACTCATCCGTAAACAGTACATATGCACATGTCCACCAATTATTTTAATGAAAGAATAATAATTTTAATAACTATATATGGACACACGAAAATTCAGCGTTGCTAGGACAAAGAAAAGATTAATAATATATGAATTGAGTGAATTGAGTGAATTCTAGTATAATAATTAGTATAAAATATAGGTACATTAAGTGATAATGTCAATTTGGTGACTAGCCTGAATGAAATGCGATTAGCTGGTTGTACCTGCATAATGTGAAAAAACAAAAAATACATATATTATGTATGTAAGCTTGAATAAGTGTTTATCTTGTATTCTGTTTTCTGTTCATATCTAGCTGTAAAAAATATATACATTATTGCGGTGAAGTCAATTCCTTACGAATTATCAAGTAACGACTGCGAACTGCCATTTAATTTCTTATTGAAAAATTTGTCTAGAACTTGAAACACACTATAGAATAGCCATAAATGACGTGTTTAAAATTGAAACTTTAAATTACGCTCAAATTCTGTTTACATGAACAGTACTTTAGTCTAAAAACGACACGTAGTTGTTTTGCTATTAGCAAGTTGTGAAAAAAATAAATGATATGAAGCTGCTAAATTGAAAGTCACAAGTAATAAATGTAATATTAGACGAGCTTGTTATCGTAATTGAAGTTATTTTAAACTTTCTTTACTCGTTTTACCTATCCAATATACCCTTCTAATTCCATTTCATTCTATATTGTCCAAACAAATACTTACCGCTGTGGATATTGTATTATCTACTCTCGTTTGCTCTCGTGCATATGGGGAAGGTCAGGAATGATCAGCATTTTTTCTATTAAATTTTATCATCACACCTTAGGTTAAATTTTTTTTACAATGGGCGACCACAAATTCTAGATGCTTACATAACATGTGTAATGTGGAGATATGATTTTTGGCATGGGGTTCAGTTCATTGGCAACGATTAGATTGTTTACCTCGCGCATATACTAAGTCAACTCAAAGTCAAAGTCCATTACAATTCACACACAATGAATAACGGTGTAGTGTATACACTATAGTGTCGATAAGTAGTGTTGGGATGTCTTTGTTCATTTTCTTTGCGTGCGCACATCAAAATTTTGTAATTGTGCGAAGAAAAAAACTGCACAACCCCCTGTCTGCTATTTTGAACTTTAATCAGAGTCTTGACACGAGAGAGTAAAGCAAGTTTCTACCCTTTTTTTAAAGAAAAAAGTATTAGCATAAATAATATTAGAATCTACTGTTTTGCGTACTTAAATTTGCAATTCGCAATTTGCAAGCCATACAAAGCATGAAACAAGTCTCAAAAACTTCATAAATTACAAAGTAGTTTTTGTTTGGTTTTCTATACATAACAGCTAGATAGACTCAACTCTGAGAGTTGAACTCTCCTATTAAATATATATCCATTGCAGAAACTGTCTTTGTTTGTGAATGTGCATTAAATACAAAAGTTGATAGTTGTTGTTGCTCTCTCGCTCATTGAAAAATTGCCTAAAGTCTCTCATATGTCTGTTTTTCTGTACTACACAGAAATCAAGGAGCTGCATAGGTAATGAACAACAGTGTACGACAATGGAGTAATGGTAATATTAGTAATTGCATTGTAAATTGTAACATAATCAAGAAAAATGTACACATGTAGTATTTCTTCTTCATTAGGAATTGGGGAATTGTATGACGTTCTGGTTCTTTTGTCTAGACTCGGAGAAGGATAGAGATGATAGAATAAATCCGAATGAAATGCCGTAGGTTTTTCATGCCGATTTCAATTTGTTTATCAAATTGAAACTACGCAGTCAGAATAAAATTCTACTAATTAATGATCATTCATCATGCACATATATACCTATATAAAATCAAATTCGCACTTACTCATAGATCATTTTCTTTATTATTTTTATTTCTTCATTTATACACTTCAAACCAGAACCAGATTTTTGTTTTTTTGTTTTTTGCACATAGGGTGAGTAATATTAAATTAGCAGAACTTAAAAAGGAATACTATGAACTGGGGAAAATAGTAAAAATTGATCGTGACTTCTCCTTTTGTGCGATCAGCGGGGAGAGTGAAGTGTGTATATTTGAAAATTTGTAATTGATACTTTTGACTAACTTTTCTCCACGATAAAAATTGACAAGAAGGATTTTTACCTGTTCTCGCCTTCCCTTCTCTCTATACTCTACATAATATTCCATTGACGTTCTTCCATTTCATTCTAAGGTGCTACTAATGGCATCATCATCATCTTCATCAGCTCATTGTGAATTCCATTTGCAACAATATGTTTAGGTATGTGTATAAAAAATGCACCGATTGTTGAACTTGGAATCAACATCCAAGGACTGCAAGTTTATACTTATATATTTTGAATGCACACACAATGTACATTTTATATAGGTGTAATTTTTTGGCTCATAGTCATCTCCACTTCCATTACAAGTCCGCAGTGAATATCGTGGATCGGTTCATCGGAATCGGCGCAAAAACACAGTTGCTCATTATTTATTATCGGTATCGTTTATCGTGTGTCTATGTGTGTAATGTGTAGTGTATTTCATATTCTTTTTGTTTTACATGTACATGACATTTTACATGCACTGAATAATGAATATGAATAGTCGGACCGAGTTCGAGTCTCACACACATCGGACATGATCCATAGGGTTAAATAATACATGTGTGTGAGTTGTGAGTTAACAATTCAAGTCAAAATGAATTTTTCTCGCCTCAGTATATCATGATGGTATAGACGGTTGAAATTGAAATAAATACTACAACACTAATCGGAAGGGTATATATGCAAAATCTAATAAAATGTTGTGTAGAGAGAGAGAGAGAGAGAGAGAGAGAGAGAGAGAGCTTTGCCATTTCCTTCTATCTTCTATCAGTACATGTATTAAAATATGATGTACAATTCCCGATACATTGATTACCCTCACAACTTACAAGAAGATCCAAGTTGAGAAATCAGTTTGGCAAACTTTTTTTTTAAGTGGGTATGGTAATTAGATGAGTATGAGCAATTTTCTCCAAGATGTTTGCGCACCATTAATCTCCAACATTATACAACCATTAATTTATTTTGAATAAACTGGCTTTTGTACTTCAACTATAGTGCAGCAATGTGGACTAAACGAAGAAGACAAAAAAACACGATCAATATGCCTCTATTACCATCACCTATTTCATGGTAGTCGAACCATTTGGAATTCGTAATTTGTAATACCCTCGGAGAAATCTTGATTCTCTCTCTCTCTTTCTCTCTCTCTCATGTTCTTTTGTCTGCTCCTTTCAAGCGAGATTGAAGAATCGAGGTGTTTTTCGTGTTACTCAACTATTAATCGTAAAAAGTGCAGATTAGATAAGAATACAAAATTGTAAGTGAGTCTCATGACGTACTACCTACCTATATATATAATATGTAAAATTCCAAATACATACTTACTTCATCTTGTCGCCCTTTTCCCTGATTCAGATTATTATTATTTCGGGGAAAAGAGTATGCGTATATGCAAAATGATGCGATGTAAAATAAAGTCCAAGTCACTCATCTGAAAAATAATTAAATTTATTGGAATTTTTGGCTGAACATCAAGATTCAATTTCTTCAATTTATTCATATAAAAGTAAAACTCCCAATAGCGAATCGTTTTTGTGTGTGTGTGTATGTGTGTGTCTATAGAATTAGATTGTGGGAGTGTTGACCATGCACTAGCACAATTCAGTTGACGCGTATACGTAGGTACTGCTTAGCTCGCTCCAGGAGATTCTTTAATTGTACGCTCAAAATAATATTGCGAGGAGTAAAATCTCGTCCAAAAAAAAATACATGCAAAAAAATTGTATCTGTATTCTGTAATAATTATTAGAGAAAGAAGAAGACAAGAATATTCGCGAAGACAAGAACATAACCAAACGCCAAACTCAAAAGAAGAGTACCAATACGAATGACGGATTGTCATTGAACTTTTCAATTTCGAGTGAGTCTTTTGTTTTGAATCTATATATATATATCAGTAAGTACCTAATAAATGATTGTGCGTATTCGTTCGTGTATATTGAATCTGTGGTGTCGGTACAGGTATATTGAAGAAGAAGAAAAGAGGAAAAAAATACAAGAAAAATACAAACATAAATATAGATTATCCTTTTTGTGTGAGCAACAAGAGTAACACAAGCAACATGTAATTGACTGGAAATGAAATGCCTTGGAGCGGAATGAATTAACGATTATAAATCCATTATGTCGTTATTGAGAATTATGTATTGACTACTTTATAGAACAAGAGGAAAATTGTTTGCACAGCTTGAGGCTTCTTCTTCTTCCACTTGGACAGCAAACAAGTGAGAGTGAGAGAGAGAGAGAGAGACAGACTCTCTGACTTTTTAGACTTCAACTCACTCTGGAAAATCAAAAAGACAAAAATCAAAAGCAAATATACCTGAACTAAATGTTTACAATCATGCTACTTACAGACATAAACATGAGCAAATACCTGCTACATGTACAACAATCAATCATGGGAAATTGCAAATTCATGTCTGCAAATTGAAATTGAAATTTGCTATAGCATAACGTGTGGGCATTTTCTATCCAAACTATACAAAAGAACGACAATTATATTTTTTGACTGTGATGTTCAAAAATGGATTGATTTTTTTGGGGGGATATTTCCATATTATCAATTCTTCATTCTTCATTCTTAATTCTCATCATCCGTATGTCAAATACTCAATTTCATTCAATTTGAATGAAAAGCAGCATCCTTTTCCCCCATCTTTTCAGTGGGTGACAAATCTTGAGAGTCACTGAATTTCATAATAGATTGTTCAATTTCTCAGATGCTCACCTGTAATTTATACAAGTTATTAGTTACGATTCGTCATATATCACTTTTTGGCACATGAGCGCATTGCTCATTGATTCCTAACCACTGACTATTGACACCAAATTCCTCAAGTCTCTTCAATGTTCAAAGGATTATAATATTTGTTAATGTAAATGCAAGTATATAGTAGTATATAGTAAAAGGGAAATTGAAATTGCCAATCGAATAATTAATACATTTCAGTAACTCTGCTGGAGATGAACCTTTTTGTTAAATTTAAATTTATTTCTTTGACTATAAACTTTGACTACATTGTTTACAGTCATTCAAATTATTCCTTTTTCTGTTGACACTGAAAATAAAATGTACATTGCCTTGAACCTCAGAACAAGAACACACAGAGGTTATTGATTTCTCCATTTCAAAATCGATAACTTAAAGCCTGTGGTCGTGTCGTGTGCAATAAACCTACAGAATCTGTACTATGCATGAAAAAATGTGTATGAAAATTACGAAAATTATGATTCCATACGAGAAAATTGACATGAAATAAACGAGTGCGAAGTGCGATAAGAGTCGAAGGGGGAAAAAAATCCCAGAGACAAAAGGACACGAATATGGAATGCACAATTTTATATCAGATTATATATGAAGATTAAATTGCTGAGGACTGTGAGGTGCATTTGAAATACAATTACTTAATAATTTAAATGTATGATTTAACAATGCACACACATCACACATCACACATCCACAATCCACATCTCAGAATCTCAGCTGAGGTGAGCTGTTACATTTTATAGTTTATACATTTTAATTCTCATACCACGGTCCATTATTAATTGAACCTTTAATTCATGACGAACGTTTCAAATTCCCCTTTATTACTTTCTCTCCAGTGTGTAATCTCAATCTCAATATCTCCAGTAGTATAATAAATGAATTATCAACTACACTTTTCAGCTACCTTTATATGCATACGCTACATTTGGTTACATACGATATATAGTAATAGTAAACTAGTAGACGAGTGGACCCATTAACTTGAATCACTAACAAACCTTTGTATATTCTTTTTATTACAATCATAGTATAATTTCTTCAGTTTTTTCTCCCTCGTCTCGTCTTCTCCCTTTCTGCTTCAAATGTCATAAAAACTGAAATTTAAATTGGCCAACTGGTTTTTTCCCCTCTTATGTGTGTCTCACACATTACACATGTATATATGTACAAGATGAAGTGGCTTCATTCTTTATTCTCCGCGTTCATTCATTCAGAAACTGAAACTATATTACCGAGATTCGTTGCGATTCAAATTCAAATTCAAAGTGAACTCCTGTCCAGTTTTTCTTATACTATTTATTAATGCAATTTGAAAATTCTTCTTCTTCCACACACATAGATTTCCTTCCTTCTCCATTCTCCACTGTGTGTGCTCTGTAGTGCGTCCTTTGTAATTGGGGACGAGCGCGTCGTTCACCGAACGAGAGAGATAAGGGATAACGATAGAGATAGAGATTGAAAAGATGTATATACATATGTATTGTAATAAATAAAAAGGATAACGGAATATGTAGAAGAATTTTGAGGTTTGTCTCTCAAGTCCTGAGGATTGAAGGGAGAGGGGAAAAGAACGTGAGGAAATGCTTGTAAATAGATTTTTTATGTCATATTTATTATTTTTTCTTCCATTTCCAAACACGTGTGTGTGTAAAAGTGTAAAGATGTGGCCGGAAAAGCTCAACAATGGGGACAGAGAAAGATAAATTTAAATATGTATATCAATGCAATATAGTATGTACATAGTATTGAATGCTGTCCAAGATGACACCATCCTTTTCACCACAGGACAAAAAGAGTCAAGGAGGACAAGCACCTTTTCGGAAGGAAGGCAGGCAGAAAAAAAGTAAAAGTGAAGCGACCAGCCCTTTCTGAAGGTTGATGTGTGTTTGTGTTGTTTAAAGCCCACGGATTTATATATATATATACATTACATATATAGATACAGCCTAAGAATATGAAAATGAATATAAATATAAATATGCGCAACAAGTCAAGTTCAATCAACAAATCCATGTTATTTAATAGAAAACTTTTACCACTGAACAGTGAATCTCCTATGAACCGAGGCAAATATACTCTGAACTTCACTTTTCCTTATCTTGAGTACAAGCGAGCATAAAAGATATGTAATAAGGAGTACTTTATTGCATGTAGTATAGTTCAATTCTCTCTCAATTGTAGTACAATACAACGACTTACATGGAATATCTCTGTGTAGTTTAAAGGTAAAGTGGGTGTGGTAGTATACGTAATATCATGGTAATTCTCTCTCGTCTTCTCCCGTAACGA
>JAIUND010003700.1:0-14749 GCA_034699125.1 Gisinianus flammeolus
AATTTCAAGTTTACACTAGATAGAATTGGAAAAAATGTGAGCGTTCCGGTTCTTTTTTTGGTACAAAAGAAGCACTGAGTACATATTTTACATAAATTAAATTTTTAAAAATCCTCTAGCAATACTTGTTTTACCTCCGAAAATCGGGAATTAATGTCAGAATCAGAATTACATATAGGGCTGTCGCCATAATTTATGCATGGTATTTAGATATTCAATTTCATTTTCTCTATGTATTGCGAAAGCATATAGGAAAATATATATATTGAAGTACGGCTAAGTTGATAATATTCTGAGCCGTCGTCAAATGAGTTGAGGTCGAAGACATAAACGAAGAAAACTCTATTTTCTATTTTCTACTTTATTTTCGATTGACATGTTCTATTGCATTGTTACTATGTACATATTGTACATTCTATTCGCATACTTTTCGACATCCAGTAGAGTTTGACTGAGAGTTGAGACTCTCCTCCTTTTACTGTTTACGCGGATTTTCAGTCTGGTTCTCTTATGTGTATCTGTATACATATGTGTGGCTGTGTGTGGATTTGAAACTTGTCTGATGATACTCCTCCTGGTTATAGTGGACTCAATGATAAAGGATTCGCTTGACTACCAAAGCGGCACGATCCTTTATACACACACAGCCCAAAAAGGTACAAGCTTTTCACAAAAGACGACGAGACGAGAGGACCACAATCAAAATGAAATCGAATAGGACAATGTAAACGAAAAACGAAAACCATCATCATCCCCAGGAAAAAATTTCATGACTTTTTCTGACATTTTCATTTTTCAATTTCCGTCTTTTTTTTTATTCGTACATTCTTAGGAGCTCCAAAGACATACCTTCAACACATTTCATCTTCAGTAGGTAGTAAGTAGGTACCGACTTTGTGTTGGTCACGAAAACATTTCAAAACACAAAAACCTCAAATATATTCGAAATTTTCGCAAAGAAACCGACTAAACAGGTTTTAATGTGAAGCGTATAGCATTAGTCAAATAATTTCGGATTGCTCCCATGAATTCATGTTGTATTTAAAATTTAAATTAGTCTGTCGACTTGCGGACCGATTTGACTTTGTATTGTCAATGGCTTTTTGTGTAATACTTTTGTGGCTTACAAGAAGAAAAAAGCCAGGATTTGGGTAAAATTGATTTTGATTTGTTTTGTGTGCACATGTGAGGAAGGCTGGTTGGTTGGTGCATGGATTTGCTGGTCAAAAGAGATTTCCTACATGTGTAGTGTGTACTACTGTATACAGTCACATTCAAAGAGAGTTTTACTCTGTTTTTTTCAGACTTTTTGAAAAGGGACACGTGCGAGCCCATTACAGCTCGGATTAACTCTAAGCTACCCTGTTAACATAACATGATGGGGGGTAGAGGCTCAACTGACAGGACAAGAGAGACAAGACACACATCGTATAAAGCCAACAATAATAACTCCCTTCTTCAAAATAATTCCCTTATTATTGAATCTACATTGAAAATTAATAATGCACCCCGGGCAGGTCCAATTTCCTCAAGGGTGTCAATACACACTGTACTACAAACTACACTAGAGTACCCTTAGTCCATTCCAGTCCATGTAATACATACGGAATACAGCTAATATGTAACAAAATATTGAACGTGTCTGTGTGTACTAGTGTACTATGATTCAATTTCAATTTCTCTTCTGTCCATTTAATAAGTACAATCCAATGGAGACTAAATACATATTATCCCATTGTATTTTTAGCTAAGCTAATTCGTTTGCATTATTTCCTCTCTCTCTACCCCCCCCCCCCCCACCCACAGACGCACTTACACACATGTATACCCTTCTCCTCAGCATTTATCAATTCATCCTCAGACTTAAATTATTAGCAAGGATTATTTCATTTCCTGTAATTTGTAATTCGTAACCATTTCCTGGTGTTTACCAGGATGGTTACTCAAACTAAAAAAAAACTACGCAGTCCCTTTTCAGCATACTATATAAATAGTATTATGATTTTTGAGATATTCTTGTCCACTA
The DNA here is from genome assembly GCA_034699125.1 of Gisinianus flammeolus. Classification (NCBI taxonomy): domain Eukaryota; kingdom Metazoa; phylum Arthropoda; class Collembola; order Symphypleona; family Katiannidae; genus Gisinianus; species Gisinianus flammeolus. The sequence goes on from JAIUND010003700.1 coordinate 2,027, forward strand.
TCAACTTCCTTGAAATATTTCACCAAGTAATGAATTATGCAAATAATAGTCAAAATGAAATGAGCTTCTCAAAGTAAGAAAGTATCACGTGTGCTTAGAAGATTTAACAGAAACGAATATAATTGACTAAATAAACTATACAGTGTGTATATTTTCTAGACTAAAGTAAAATGTTCAGATTATTTCTCGCTCTTTCTCTCTATATAGTGTGTAAATTGTCTCGAGTCTGGAGTGTCTGGAGATTTGGTTAAAGATGAGAAAAGAAAGAGGTGACAGGTTGAGCGTTAAATATCTTAGTTGATATATGCCCTGACTAATTCTCCCAAAGGGATTCCCCATCTTCTACTTCTTCTCTCTCTCTCTAAACTTTTGTTTTTGTTTTCACATGGAAATTCCAAAAGACCGACGACCGCGCGAACACAAGACAACGACAAGCTTCCTCATATCTTCTTTTTCTCCTCTCTTCTTTTCCTTACATAGCATAACATAACTAAACATAACATACCTTCACAATTTAAACTTAGTTTACTACCGGAATCTCGGCCATGTATTTTCTATTATGGGTATAACCTCTGCATCATTTATATTGTATATGTACTCGGATTTTGTGCTCACATACCAAAGTTTTTGTCATGATATATACCTACTCCTTCTTGACTTTTTGATTTGAGATTTTGGGATCCGACTTGAGAGTGCGACAAGAGTCAACACATGTTTCAAATTCCAAGTAGTTATGCCCGAAGAAATTACGACTAATTTTCTGACTCGTAAGTCAAATCCACAGTCAGTTCACAATTAGTCAGTCAATTGCTACCAGCAACCACAAACTTTATCTTCGCATTTTTTCATCCTCTTTTTCGTCTTTTTCATTACAGAGCCTGTTGACTTTCAAGGTCCGATTGACAAAATTTCAATTCTAAACTCCTCCATACCTTAAAATCTCTTAGAAAGTGACTGTTTTTTTTTTCTAAATTATTCGCTATTCAGTATTGTTGATTAATTCTAAATTCCAATTATTCTCTGGCTTGGAAATTCAGAATTTTAAAAAGTAAAAGAATTTTCAATTGGAGTTCAGCTTACTAATTTTGCTAGGGAGGAAAGAGATTTCTGGTATTGATTTGCCTAAAAATACAGTCTGTGGACTTTGTGGTCTGTCTGTATTTGGTTATTCGATGTATGACTCATACAGTATGAGACTTGAGATCTAGTTGAGAAAGATTTTAAAGCGGAAGAAGTCATACGGGAAGACATTCGCACCTAATTCATCAAATCAACGCTTTGAGGAAGTAAGAAAGTCAAGGAATGAGAGTTAAACAGAGAGAGAGACACTGGGAAGAACAAGAAGGATCAAATTACTCAGACAAAACTAACCAAAACCAAAAACATTCCCATTTTTCACACTTTACAATCAGACACATACTCAATGCTCATATATAATACATGTACCTATATGCACGCTCACTTTGAATTTCCCATACACGTTTAAGGGCTCTGATGTGAACATGAACGTGTCAGTCTCCCCACTTGTCTCAAACAATCTTCAATTTCCTCTCTTTCTCTCTGTCCCTACAATAACATATACTTTGCTACTCACGATGCTTACAATAACTAATAAATATCTTAGCCTTTAGCCAATGTCAAACCAAATATTCAATATTTGGTTTTTTTTTGCTTGGTTTCTACTTCCGTTCCGTCTCACAGGCTCACTTTTATCTCAAAGTCAAATCTTATTCGGAATGTGACACTCCCTGTTTTTAACTGCTCGAACACATCATATGGTAATTAATAATTAATTAATGCTTCACTTGCACATTTCCTGCGCAGAATTTATTTTATTCCTATATGATTGTATACAATCATCTGCAATGTATATTTGGGTTTTATCGTTAGTTTCTACTGGTTTTACTATACTGGAGCTTTGAAATCGAGGAAAAGTCGACAAAATATTTCGTTTGCGTAATGTTTCCTTTTGCAGACTTGTAAGTTTGTGTAGCCTGTATGCAAACTTGATTGTGAAAAGTATACTTTACCTGCCAAGATTTTGAACATGAATTCATTGGATATTCAAAAAAAGCGAGTTACCATCAAGAATAAACATATGAAGGAGTCATATAGGCGCGAGGAGGAAGGTGTCAAGCAACAAGTGTGTTTCATTCCATTTTCCTCTACTCACCCTCCATATGCCAACAAATGATACTTCCGACTGCTCAGCTTCCAAACTCAAAACATATCAACCAAACACCAAAACTGCTTTGTACACATACTTTTATACTTTGAACAGAGTCGTTCATGTTTTTATGTGAAGTCTCTGGCACTTCCCTATTTCTGCTTCATCGTGAGAAATATTCTGTATCCAAATATTTCGAATTGGAATCCCTTCACAATGGGAATTTTGCAATTCCTTTATAAAAGACTCAAAACTTTTTCTCAAACTTTGTGGACTCGTAATGAAAACGTTCATTAACCGTTCTATTTGTTGTTACACTCTCCACAAAAAAGAACAAATTAAAAATGCTCTCATTGACAAATTCCAAAGTGCTATACAATGTAAATTACATTTCCCAGCATTTCTTGTTGTCTCAACCATTTGAATTAACCATTTGTAATTTTCCCTCATTTATTTTCCCTTTTATTATACAAATCCGAAACGGATTTCTGACTGAAGGAATGAGAGCGTATGCGGAAAAGTATACAGTTGAAATGAATTCTTTTGAATAGAAAGGCAGAAGTAAATGATTTATAGATAAAGATAATAAAAAAGCGAGACACTTTGAGTTGGGAGACACACAAACACATGCATTCGAGATGAAAGACGAAATGGAATGAAAAAGAAAAGGGGGAAAGTGGAAGTATGAAAATGGAAATGAGAAAAGGAATTTGAATTTCGGAAATGAATGAACGTGTACATATATGTCTGTGCTGTGTGCCGTGTCATTTGAGGAAGGGAGTGAATTGAGGATTTAGATTTGGATTTTTGTGGTAGACTGTAGATGGGAGATAGTCCATGGTAAATGTGAGTTTAGTTACCTACAGGCGGAATGCCTGTGAGTGTCGTGTGTACTGTGTATGTGTTAGGTGACTGGGAAAGGCGGTAGTTCAGTATAGGGTTCGGAGCATGTATGTACAAAGCAGTAGTAGGTACACTTACACTTAGGTACAGTTTTGAGGTAAGACATTGGACATTAGTGGGGTGACATTTTACACAAGCGGATTTTCTCTTCATCCCCAGATTACCCAAATGTCAACTTGAATGCAAGAAGATTAACTCCATTAAGGGAGCCACTCAAGCCACACATCTATGTACATAATAATAATAATACACGCACTCTTTCTCCATCACTTAAAAATTTACTATTTTCTGATTCTTTCCTTTCCCAATCTTTTAATTTTTCAACGAATTTGACTCTTCAACAAAATAGTAAAAAACATTTTTTACCTGAAATCTCCGCATGTCTCTAGGATTGCCTGCATTCTTCAGACAGTTTTGATTGCACTTGAGGAAGAATTTAAGGAAGAATCTGAAACATAAAGAAATAGACAAAGAATGTTAAAATGTATTGTACGAATTCAATTAATTTTAAATAGGTGCGTAGGTAGATTTATCCTTTGTATATTCCTCCACTTTTGCTTAAAACATGATGCAGCTAGTTTAAAGGTATAAAAAATTGACTAAATATTTGCTGAGTATGTTGGACTGTGGATGAAATATCTGTATACGAAATATGATGTCGTCATACACAAATATAGTCGATTCGATAGTAATACGAGTAATAATAATAATTGAAGGCTCCAAGTGGTTTCAATGGTGTTTGTCCAAGATGGGATCTTTCATATAGAGAAAAGAATTGCGAGTGAACTCAAATGGCTTTGTACATTTACAATCCACAATTCACATTTTGTCGTTTACGTTTACACAAAAGTGGTCAATGAACAGGAGCAAACTGCATAAGTATAGACACACACATCGAGAAGCTTGAGCACCCATGTGTCGCCCTTAGCTTTTGAATTCCCTCCATTGTTCCAATCTGGAATATAGATGAACAACAAAACAAAAAGAGAGAGATTCCAAACCAAGATTTCCTCCCATATGGGCTCCACTCACCAAATACGAAATACATATACAAATGCAAACTCAAAATATGTATGTACTTACCACATTGATATATAAGATATATATATGTATCTATCAATATGTATATCTGTAAATCCAAGCTCAAGTATAAAAGTACTAAAAGTAGAAACCCAAAAACCCCCAAACTCCACTCCTCTGGCTATCTATTCATTTCCATATTGTATAGATATTGTGTATCGTTGTATTCCTCTTCAAAACCAAAAACCACACTAGGAAAGAAGAACCCTCATTACAGATATATGTTCACATGTACATGTACACATAACATTTTCCAATCTCTGTCCAGTCCCATTCTGTTCAATGAATAAGTCTTTTGTCCTCTGTCATGTAAACGATCGAGTGTCGGTCAGACAATCGTACATTCAAAGGCAGAAAGCACTATCACCCATTTAAATATATTATGAACGCCAAATTGAATACCACCAACTCGAAACAAAAGCAGGAATTAAATGCCAAAAAATAAAAAATATTGTGGACACATCAAATTCGGATTTCTGAACTCGCTAAAACCTTTCATATTCAAAGCTAATTAATACTTACTTTTAAAAAAGGAAATATTAATTAATTAAATTCAAACGTACCAACGAAAATGAAAATGTGGTGGGCGGAGAAGGAAAAAAAGAAGTGAACTTGTGTATAAAAAGTCCGAATGACATTTCCTCTAATGATGAAGAAGCAAGAGCAGAAGCGAGACCAAATCAATTTTATGATGTCAGTATAATAGTTGATAGTCAATATTTGCTTTTGATTTCCATTCATGTGTTTGATTTATATTTGAGGGATCTGCGTATGGAGCCCGAACTCTAGAGTTGAGTTTTGTCAGAGATGAGACGAGAGAGAGAGAGAGAGAGAATGAGCACCCACCAACACAAACCCAAATGTATCATGTTTACACATTGAAATCTACAAATGCTATGCTGCTTATCCATATGAACCCTCAAGAAGTCATCGAAGCGAGAAAAGAGTGACAACGCAATGCACTGCCGAGATTGTCCATTATAAACCCGGGTAAAAACATCCATCTCGCTCTTCCATACACATTTTTACTTCCAATTTTCAATAGGCACAAATGATAGTTCCGTAATTCTAACGGGCTTATTGGTATTCTCGTTTTATATTTTCCATTTCTCTTGCAAGGAAAAACACTTTTTCATATTTATTTTTTGCGTATATTTCGGCTTCAGATTTTTATTGTATAAGAAATCGAAAGACTAATAGTAAAGTTGAAATTATGAAACAAATATTCATAATAATATAATGAGTACATTGTAAGTTCTGCATGCAGTATGCATTTGTACGTACGCAATTTTCTCGCTGATGTGATGACGAGTAGGACTATTAAAGAAAACGAACATGAGGACATTATACATTTTTCTTCTTCTGTGACATGAAAACATCCCCTGCAAATCTCTTGCCAAAGGAACAATATCAAACATTTGCAAGTTCAGCCCTTCCCTACTGCACTGTGTACAAAATGTAATGTGTATAGCATGGCCTATGGCCATTGATATCGTCATCGTCACCATTCTGGTCCTACTACATACTGGTACGAAGTCTGCTCATTCAAATACAGATAGTTTCTGGTAGGTTTATGGGAGACCATATGGTATCTTATTTCATTCTCATTCCCCATTAAATTTCCAATTCATCTTGCGCTTGTCGCCCATCCGAACGACAATCCGTACTATTTTACGCACACATATACGTCAAGCAAAGCACTACTTGACAATCCACAATATTTCCCTTTTCTTCTTGTAATATTATTCTCCTCGTACTCATACAACAGTTAACCTTCATTTTTGCATGATTCATTATCATTTATAACTTTGAATTCGTACTCTGCACTCACAATCAGTTCATTATCCCGTATAATTATGATACAAAAAAGAACTAGTGTATGATATAGAGGGAATTTATATTTTACATACTTTTATACTTCAGACTTGAGAACCACAAATTTGTTGATTGTTTAGGTTGGTTCAAGGCAAAATTCCGTTGTGGAATTGACTCTCGAGTTGAACTTGGAATGTGTGCGTCTGAATGGAGAGGAAGAATAGAAGATGGAAGAGTTAGGAAAGTAAAAATAAAATGTTGTACAATTTGAAAGGTGATCTTAAGTGAATCTTGTTCTCTACGAGTCTCTTTGTACTCGGGGAAATGTAGACATTTGGATGGGATGCCGGGAGGTTGAGAGAGAGAGACAGAGATGGGAACATATGTGCTATTTATTTGGATTTGGAGTAAAATGGAAATGTGTTCGTGTGTGTAGTTTTTGGACTGGTTGGATGTTGGATGGCTGAAGGAGTCTCGGTACTGTGTATGTGTAACCTTAGGGTGAGCTTATCATTTGCATAGAATGCCAATAGGAAAAGAATAGGGTAGAACTTTCCAAATAATTCAGTTTATCTATTTATGCGTGTGGGTCATAAATGGTATTGTGCTTGTTCCCATTCTCTTTACCAGTATATACATGCCGAATCAGACAGAGAGGAAGGAAAACCTTTTGTCCTTTCCTTCCTCTTTTTTCTCTCTCTTTTCCTCATCATCATCCCGATAACAATGTTTCTTCGTTCGATTGACAATCTCATTATCGCCTCCCGCCTTCAATTTTTCCCCTCTCTCTCTTCCCAATATCCATCCGAATTCCATGTGTATCTCCCATCCATCCCATTTCACTACTCTCTTTTATACATCCTATCTATATATTCAATAGACAATGTCAAATGTACCAGTCATACTTTCTACTTCCCATTTACAATTCCCACTTCCGAAACACACACAGTGACACACACAACAAACATATACACGCTTTCACACCCACAAAACCTTTATTTTACATGCATTTCCATCCACCAACATGTCACTTTCTATACTTTCTACACAGACATTTCTATCAATTCCCGTTACAGTTGCCACTCTGACTTGTCGTCTTGTCCTATGTCATCTCCTTACTTTCACTTTCATCCCATTTTGTACAGACTTTTACTTTACCCTTTTTTTCTCTCTTTAGCTCTATTCTTTTTCCATGGAATTTTAAATCTTCTGAAGTTTCTTTTTCCCTTCTCACGTAACTTTAACTCTACTTGTCAACGTGTAAACTGACGTGTATTCCTGTTCATTCATCATTTGTCATCTCAAAACTAATGTGCACATCAGTTACTTGGTCATTTAACTTTTTGTACGAAAGAATGCAAATGCAGGCAGCAGCAACAAAGAAATATGTACAAAGTGAATGGATTGTGAATAGTTAGTGTAGATGAAGAGTCATAAACCAGGAGTGCATAACACTCACTGCACTGTAATGTATAAGATATGAATGAGGACTCGAGACTATGTAGGTACATTCAGTTTTTGTCTGTGTACATACGATGGTAACGAGGAAATTCTGCCTACTACGTCTGTATGTAGACGACAGACTCAAAACCCAAAACTCCACTTGCAATTCTATTTTATTATTGATGCAAATTGCAAATGCAACGACTGTACAGCTTCTCTTGCAGTTACACCACGTATACAACCATTTCTCTCCCCGGTTTTCCAAATACTATCTTCAAACTACGCACTTTCCCTTTTTCTTGTAATGGTTTGGCGGTAGAGTCGTTGGTCAGTAGTAGTGGGTCCGGTTGTTCCTATCCAGAGTACATATTTAACCATTACGCAAAGTATCCCTACACTCTACACCTTCCATATATAGTGCCAGCTATTTACACATACAGTTGCAATTTGGAGGGGAAAAAATCAACCATGGCCACTGTCAAACATTTAATTATGAATTATGAATATTATCCCGGTAAAAGTCTGACTCATATTGAAATTCCACATCACATTCTCTCATTCCTCTACAACACACTCATTGTTTATCAATCCATATAGGTACATCCTTATGAAACTTATTGTACGGACATTCGTAAGAAATTTGCAGAAATATTGCGGAAATTTGTATACATATAAAAGAGATACATCCAGAGCATCCAGCATGTTGGAGTTTTGGACAATACATCAGTTGAATCGGAAATAAATAGGGGTGGAAAAATTGTCAAATGACAAGACGCCCTCAAGCCATTTGGAGTTCCCCAAAAGTCTCGTCATCATCCGCATCCTCAACGTAATTCGTAAGTGGAGGCAGGAAATAATATTATCTCGACCTTGCGAGTCACAACTCCGTCGAAACCATCAGTCAATACTCAATCTAGTACATCCGAGTCGGAAATCTCTTTCTCTCCCCTTTAATGCTCCTTCTACTGTCTCTTTCATGGGCCATGATGGGCCTATCTTGGATTTGAATTATTTTGACAATATATATACAACATCAAATAACAAAAAACTATATGTACATGCCACTACATGCTGACAACTCATCAGTTTTTGTTTTTTTGCAACGTTCAATTGACAATACAGTACGAATTAAATTTAGTACAGTGTACAAGAAATGCAAATCAACTATAGGCAAAAAATGAAAGTGAAATATGTACATAAATCAGGTTCATGTATTGTAAATCCAAGCAACAGAGATATACTTAGTATGTACTTACCTATGCAATTCCCTGTACAAATTGATTAGCCACATGCATGTACATACGTATACAAATGAATGTAATTATGAATTAGGTATGAGACTCTCGTTAATCCTATCTCTTCAACAAAAAAACTCTTCAGTTTTTTTAGCAGCAGAACTTTCATCGGAGCTCAAAAGCTGTAGTATTAGTAACCAGAGATCAGTACAAATAGTCCGAGGACAGACATACACAGATTTACATACGTGCATGAATGAGTCAGACTAAATAAGAATGATGAAAAAAAGAATAGAATAGAGATTGTAGTTGTACGAGAGCGAGAGAGAGAGAATAGAGAGCGAGGAGGAGGGTGCAATGAAACTAACTGCAAATGAAGATGAGAGCGAGTCAAGAAGATGTAGACGGCGGAGATGAGAGAATCAAATGTTCCTTCGACTTCGAATTCCAAATCGACAGACTTTGACTGCAAGTCCGGACCGGTTAAATTTGGTTTAAGTTCCTCATCTCTTCTCTCTGTTCGTCTCCTCTCCTCATCATTCGTTCTCGTTTGGTCGTTGGGTGAATGTAATGGAGAATTGAATAATTCAGATACTTTGAAAGCCGATTTATATTTGATGAACTGATGATTAAATATTTAATGATTTTTTCTGGGTTCATCTATCAAGATCTTTTCTACAATCCATGGCAAGAGCATCCACATCAACAGCCCCCCACCAAAACACACACACACACACATACACATCTTATCCATTCATTCATTGAGCCGTGTCTCAATTCTCTCCCTTCTTCTCTCAGTTTTTCCTTTTTCGCTTCTGCCTCGGCTGCTGTCGTATTAAGTATCACACAACTATTGCTATATAATATAGGTATATGTGTATATAATAAAGAGTGAGCCCGTGTATACCAAAAACTATTTCCTTTATCTACACACATAACCATTAACCATCAACTGTCATATGACTTGGTTTGGATTTCCATTTCATTTGAATTTCAAATTCACTTCAACTCCAGCTTTAATGGCGTGAAAATTCTTTACTTCTAAAAAAAATACACATTGCAATAATACAGAATAAACATTTGTGAATACAATTGATTTTGACCATTTATTGCAGAAAAATAAATTGAACTGTGTGACAAAGAGAAAACAAAAACTCGCCCTTTGGTGATCACGAATCTTCCTTCCAAACTCAAATTAAAAGTTGAAAATCTACAATACAACCCACATCATCTTCTTGGAATGATTTGTCTCAATTTCCAATTATCATGTACAATCCCACAGCCTACAGGTTTTTATGCATACAAAGAGTGATAAGATTGAAATCAAAGTAAGGAAATCACCGGGATGCATTTAAATTCGAATCAATTAAAGTTAAGACTGACTTACTTCCTGAAAAAAACTTCCATAAAAAGATTCACCAGATTTGAAACGACATTTGCAGTGGAATATACCTACATAAAATACTGGATTGTAATTTATGACCCCGTCTCTACATGAATTACAAATGACAAAATAAAAGTTAATTACGTAGTTTTGAAAAATTCGTCGAATTCCCCACCTTTGTGTTTCCATCCTTTACGATTCCTCGTACTCGTAACTCTAACCCATTTCCCCCCAGTATTGACTACATATAAACGCGAGATATTGCAAATTAACAATAACAACTCGTGGCTTTTTTGCCTTTTGTTTTCATTGTTTGAATGTCAGACAATAAGACACTACTACATACTGCACTGCAAGGAAATTTACACCGGGTACACACACACACACACACACATATATTCGTTCATGTACAGAGGGAAAGTTGACGCTGGGAGTGAAAATTGCAATTACTGCGGGTGCTACACAGCTACATATATCTGTATATGGTACAGAACAAGCTGAAGGAATTCGTAATTGTAATTGTAAACAATGTGAATCATTATACGTACGGGCGTAATAATGTACAAACAAATGGGGAATTTCAATTTCCACACACACACACACACACACACAACCGTTTCCTATTTGACTTTACATTGGGACTAGATATATAAGGAAAACGGGAAAAAACGGGCTCAATCAAACAAAAGAGAATGAAGAAGAGGAGAGAGACAGAGAAAAGAATGAAATTTGTACACACGTAGGTATTAGGTACCTATGTATTATGTGTATGTAGAAAGTTGGGAATTTTATGAGGGTTCATCAAACGTCTATTCTATTCCTCACAATGTCAACAATCATTCCAACAAATCACTATTATATATATATATACACACAAATTCCCATTCTTTCTTCTTGTGTCCCTTCCCAACTCCACATAACATGCAACCACAAATAACAAAACAGACAGTGAGAACGTCCAGTACAATCAAATTAAATCAACCTATGTCGTCCCACCTTCGACCTCCACACTGTATTGCACAAATTCTAATTACATGCTACACGAAATCAAAAAAAAAATAATAACTTTTAAAAATGACAATTAACTATACAATCACAATATCAATTTATCACAGTTATATAAAAGATTACCATTGAATAGTCCACAATTGTATTGTTCCTCTATACAGACATTGCATTGGTCAACTCTTCATTGTCCTTCTACCTTCAGTAAATATCCTTAAAAGGATATTCAAATTTGAATAATATAATGTCAAACCCCAAGTAATTACACTATAAAGGCCGTGAAAAGAAATTGGTTTACATCATAATATGATGACTTTTTAAATGTGTATTCGTGTAGTCAAACGACATTTTTATTTCTCAAATCCAATACAAAAATAATTGCGCGTAAATTCTCAGGAGAAATAAATCTGGTCCTGTTAAACACGTACTTTTGTGTTAATTCTCACGATTTCAAGACAGTTCACATAATATAATGGTGAACTGCAAAATCAATTAATCAGGGACGACCTACAGTTACAATATTTGATGATGAAAAGTTTACACAAAAAAAATCCTATTAGTTCCCACAAAGGAATTTTTAATTAATTCCTTCTTCGACGAAGACCACTGCCTTTGTAATTGACTTGATTGTGTAGGAAGCTCAATTAGATCTTACCCATTTCTAACCCATTTTGTGATCGCTATTGTTAATTCGCGAATTTACATCCCACCTCTCTGTAATTTCTTGTCTTTACTTATGTTTTACTTACATTTATTTCAAGGAAATGGGAATTTTGACGCCACTGGATACCATTTCTCTCTTTGCTTGGAATTGTGAACTCAACAGATTGGTAGGTGGTATACATCTTATTCAAGTGGCAATTCAATGCAATGCAATTTAAATCAATTTAAAAACAGAAAAATTAATTGTATCTTGAATCTTTAGAATCTTGTAGATGTCATCATTACAAATTACGTACTTAATATATAGGGTTTTGGAATTTATTTCCGACATACAGCTGATTTTATATGTACTTGTGGGAATTTTATGTACCTACATGTTTGACTTGCAGGTGTTAGAAGTTAAAAGGTATTTGCTCCTCGATATGATAGAAAATGTGAATAGAGATCGAGTTGGTGGGGGGGAATGAAGACCTAAAGACCAACACGGGTGAATTCCACAGAGAGTATACAAAATTTGTCGTCCGACCGACCGACTCCAGTCGCTAGAGTACTCAAATTACAACCACAATTAAAACTTCCCACTCCCCACACCAACCTTGTTAATTCTATTAATTCTACATTTACACTATTCCACACCATCAAAAGTCACTACATGAAATCTCTCCATCTGTATACCCCTCCGTTCTTCCGACCAATCAGGACTCAATGAAATCTCATTCATACAGTGAATCCAATCAAATGTCGAGTTCTATAATATGTACACATTGACCAAAGTTGACCACTCAATAAAAAATAATCGTCCCAACATGTAATTTTTACCTCATTATTTTCAGCGTTTAAAACAAACTTTAAAAAATATTGGTACATTTTTGCAAACAATCCGATAGTCTGTAAAAAAAACGATTCTCATGCATTTCATAGCTACAGATTAGGCCCAGTTTTTAGCCTACATACGAGGGGTGATCCAAAAGTCATGCGAATTTTAGTGAAAATGAAATACTAGACTAAAGTATGCAATGTCATGAGTA
>JAIUND010003701.1:0-14747 GCA_034699125.1 Gisinianus flammeolus
GAGCAGGTCAACTCGGACAAACGAAATTAAGGAAAATAATTATAGTTCCTTTTTGAACTTAACAGACGATATATATAATTTAAATGATTTACTTTAAATGTGCCTTTATATAGAACGAAAAATATTTTATCATTACATTCGTCATCTATTATATGTTTACCTTATAATATAGTAACAATAAAATATGTAAAAACCTTATATTACTAATCATTAGTACATAATGATAATTAAATATCTATTTCGACAGGAGATGGTATTAAAATCCAAAAAAGTACGGCACAAGTCATAAAATAATATTATTATTATTTAAGGATATTATTACTTTTGACGTCTCCATCATTTCACACGATAACACGGGAATTCCGTGACAGAATCACAAATCGTTTGGCCAAAGTTTTTAAAATTGTAAAATTTAATCTAAAAAAAACAAGAATTATAGTCGTTTTATTATTATGGTCATGTTTTGCTGTATTTGAGTTATAATCCTTTATTTGAAGTAAATTCATTCGAAAAGTTCTAGTTCAAATTAATGAAATATCTAATGACCTTTTTTTTTGTCGTCAATAATAGTTGTAGTAGGAGGTTTAGTGGAAGATTCATTTGAAGCTTGTGTTTTGTCGGAATCCGAAGGGACTTCTACTTTTTTATCAGGAGAGTTAAATGATGGTTCAGCAGCATCCACTCCGTGACTTTTGACATGCCGAGATAAATTTTCAGTTTTGGAGAATAATTTATCGCAGCCGGATACTGGGCAAGCCAGCAGTGAAAGTTTACGTTGTTGAGGAGTTTTTACATGGGTCGTGTCGACGTGCTCTTTCAATTCACCATCCGTATTGAAAGACATTCCACAACTCTATAAAGTCATATAAGTATCAAAAACATTGAAAAACAAAATATGTACAAACATGAAATTACCTAACATTAATGTCTTAATGTAATTGCATTAAATAAAAAAAAGCTAAATGTATGACGCATCATTAAATGTATATGTTGTACCAAAGATAAACTTACATTGCAATTTTTCTTGGGATGAGTTAAAAAGTGGAGCTTGAGTAAAGCCTCATATGGAAACACTCTCTTACAAATGTGACATGACAAATCATTTCTTCCAGGAATTTTCTTGGCACTTTCTCTTGATGATTCTGCCCTAGAGCGTTTACGATTTTTGAGGCTATTGCTAGGAGAAAGCATGGGCATCGATGTTGTTGCTTTATTACTACTACCACCGGCAGTACTAACATTATTATTATTATTTGAAGTAGTAGTGGTAGTAATAGTCCGTGAAGATCCTATTGTTTCGCTCAGTCCATTTGTTATTGGTTTTGAACTTTGAACTGGAGGCAAAGGCTCGCTTGGGGGATTTGGATTAGGCTTTGTACTTGGAATATTCAAATTACTACTTGAATTCATAGTGGATTTATCCTTGTGAGACGTCATATGGAAATCATAAGTATGTTGCTTGATGAAAGTCTTGCCGCAAACTGGACATTTCTTGGCTTTGTCCCCCAAGACTTTATGAATATTTACCTTGTGACGGCGTAGAGTCAACCGGCTTGAAAATCCTTTCCCACATGCATCACAATGGATTGATTTCAAATTTGGATGATAATTACTTTCATGACGTAACAGTTGACTTACATCCTCAAATACTTTATGACAATCACTACAAGGAAATTGCCCATTTTCATTTGGCATATCTGAAATTAATTGGCGAGAAAAATGTGTAAATACTACTAAATACCATGAAATCAGAGGAACTGTGAAAGCTATGAATGAGAAATTCTGATGAGGTGTATTAAAATAATTATTATACATCTATCTTACGTTTTGCCTGGACTTTCTTCAATTTTGATACTGATGAGAGAAGAAGTCGTTTTGGTGGTCGTCCTTGTTTTGGACTCAAATGAACAAATTGTGATTTCCTCTTTACATTCAAAAGAACATTCTCAGAATTATTTGCTTGAGTCTGCTCATCAGTCATCATCCTTAAAACAAAAGAAAAAAATATATCAATATGCATGTACTCAGTTACAGACATTCACAATTCATAAAACGTTTTGTACAAATGTTTGTTAACATTGAAAAAATTACATGTCTCTAGTAGGTCTTGACATTAATGGAGGCAAGCCTCTTGTTTTCGTTCGAGTTACAATCCTCATTTCCTTATTTTGCTTTGTGCCCGAGTCCTCTTCAATCATGTTACCATCTTCATCATGCGCATTTGGGTCGATTTGAAAAGAATCCTTTAAATTAGCAGCTCCTCGTGTTCCCATACCATTGGATGCAACTCTCAATTTTCCTCTTGATGAAAATCGAGAACCTCTGATTCCCCGTCCACCTCGTCCACGACCCGAGTTACCCGCAGCTCCTGCTCCCATTGGAATGAGTCTTGGCATATTACCGAATTTCCTTCCTCTCCCTCTCCCTCGACCTCGTCCTCGTCCTCGTCCAAAGGTGGTTAGTCGAACATTTGAGAATTCCCCAGTCTCATTCGAGAGCTCATTACTTTGCACTTGTTCCGTATAGATTGTAGTATTTCTTGTTCCCATTTTAGGGACGGCAGTATACACAGAATTAGGAGCCAAAGAATCATTTTCACCAATTCGTTGGTCATATTCTGGTCCATCTTTCATTTCCACTTCCATAAGGCTGGCAACATTTTCAAAATCATCGTCCAGTGATGAGTGTTCACGTTTAATACGTTGTTGTTGTACACCTCCTTCTACATCATCTTCCTCTTCATCTACCCTTGTTTTTTCTTCCTCGTCCTCCACCTCTCCTCCTCCTCCTTCTGCATTAATTTCAGTCTTTGAATTCGTCATGCAATTTTCGTCTACATTATTTGAAAAACTTAAAGCTCCGCAGGGACCAAAAAACATTGCATCCAGTCCTACTTTGTCTTGACAGTCTGGTTTTGCAATTTCTTCTTCGTGAAATAGTCTCCACTCTAAAATAACAATACACACATCAAAGTTACAACTTGAAAATAGAGCTGTATATTTGAAATAATAGAGGTATATTTTTCTTCAACTATATTCATGTATTACTTTCAAAAATTTGTTGTCTAATAAAATCCATTGGTCCATTCCGACAGTTTTTACTTATAGTCTCAACAACAAGAAAGGCAATTTCATTTCTTATACAATCATACTGATGTTGTATGACTTCAAGCTGGCAATGTAAATTAAACATGATGGAGATTTTCGTATGACATTGTGGACAATAGGGAAGAGACACGATCGCATCATGATCATCTTCATCATCTCCCGACTGTAATGGTGGAATATCCAAGGCACTGTAGAACATTCTTGTGATAGATGATTCCCATTTTGATGGTGTGACCGGATACGGATGAAATTCGTTGTAGCACACAACACAACATTGCTTCTTGACAAGAGGTACGGCTGCTTTCTTGGTGTAGAAAAAACGACGACCTCGTGGCATCTTGCCACACTGCTGCTAAAGAAAAGGAAAAATAATTATAACATTAGTGTCATATTTTATAAAAGTAAAAAAAAAATAATGAATGCATAATACGAATACAAAATTAAGCAAATGCGTGTATAAATACGTACTTACAAAAAGTTTTTATGATACCAAATGATATAAACAGCACAAGGTGTACTTGTAACCTCACTGATATCAATCAATTACTAAATGTGCAGTTAATAATAGAAAGTTAAACACGTTGTAGTATTTCGAAAACTATTATGATAACTCCACACTTGTTTTTATTTAATTTTTTTTTTTGCGATATAACGATGAACAGGATTTTTGAATCTTCTCACCGCTTCAATTTTTTGGTGGGATTGTGAACATTTTGAATCAGGTCAGACTAAAATACATGACATGTGCATACGGAAAAACCATTAAAATTATATTAAAATCGGGTTTATTTTATTTTGTTCGTCAATTTTTCAATTTTCCGATAAAAAAAATCAATTTTTTTTAAAGGTATTGGTTTGATCAAGCCTTATTTTACTTGTACAAAACGTGTTTTATTGAAAATTGTTACTTCATGAGTTGTCAATGTTCTCATACTTCTCATAGTCTTTGTACATTGTAGACTAGTCTGTAGTTGACAATTTATGCAAAGCACACAATAACCAATAGTCGATCTATATAGCTAGCAGCTATATATAAAGTAACGGGGATTAACGTTCCCGTTTCACAACTTTCATTTCGCATCAATCTTCTTGACCATATTGTGATTTTGACAGCCCACATGTGCCGATTGTAGTGCTGAAATAGTTTACATTTTTAATTGAAATGTCGTCTGAAAAGGTAAAAGAAACAGCAGTATAATATATATATACATATTCTCTTATTGTATTCTTTCCTCATAAGATATACATGAAATAAAAGTGTTTGTGTTTTCACGTTGACAATTTATTAGCCTCAAATAACTGAATGCTGCTCGGGTGCTATCCCACCATGGGAAGAGAATTTGTATGACCCAGAGATTTTGGAACAAATTAATTTAGATGACTGGCCAAAGGTTTCATTTGATCCTCGAATTACGATCAAAGATCCTGGTGTCGGTCTTTTGCTTCGACCTTTAAGACGGAGTGACTATCAACGAGGTACATACCTACCTACATGCATATATATATATGAGAACAAAGAATATGAGCAACAAAAAGTCTTTTCTATCTTTTGTGAAAAGTTATACTTATTTATACTTATTTATATATATGTGACAATGAATTACATTCATTGATATTCATACTGATTGTATGAATTTGCTTTAAATGTTTTAGGATTCTTGAAACTCTTGGAGCAGCTTACGTAAAATAACAATTATTAAAATAATCATGATTCACGATCACATTCAAATTTTAGATGTATAAGTACATCAGTAATTAATTGGATATTCTGATTTGATGTTGTTTTCCTTATACAGTCAAGTGGGAAATATAACAGAAGAAGAATTTAAACGTAAAAGCAGTCACAAATTCTTACAAACATTTAGAATAACATTAAATTACCAAATGTAATTACATCTGTATGTAAATGTTTTGATTTTTTCCTTGTGGAACTCTAAAGGGACGTTTGGGAAGATGAAGAGTATAGGGCTGTATTACGTCACAGTTATTGAAGATACCGATACTGGGAATGTCATTGGAACCGCGACCATGTTTATCGAACAAAAATTTATTCGTGGCTGTGCCAAAGTAATTACTTACATAGAGGATTTGTAAATAATTTAGATATGCTCTCAAACTCTATTCGTATTATGTTTTTTTTTTTCTACTATATTTATAGCGAGCAAGAATCGAAGACGTTGTTATAAGTGATCAGTATCGGGGAAAGCAATTGGGGAAATTCCTTGTGACTGCATTGACACTCTTGGCAAAACATTTGGATTGCTACAAAATCAGCTTGGATTGCCGTGATACAATTATTCCATTTTATGAGAGTTTGGGATTTTCTAAAGAACCACAAAATGGAAATTTTCTGGTTATTCGATATTGAAAAGAGAAATTAGTGGACCAGCTATCTATTCTAACATTATTCCAAATTTTATCTACTACTTTTATCTTTTATGTATTTGCCATTCTAACTTTCTATCGTAGAAGTCTAAAAAGCACTTTTTACTTTTTCAACAAGCAGTTATTCAGTTATTGTAATGGAATGAGTTTTATTTATTTTCGTGTATTCATTCATTATAATTATATATTTTCAGTATTACTGATTGTGAGTTCAGACATAAGTATTTGAAAAAAATTGTTCTCATGTACAATAAGTTTGAGTTCATTATATTTATACATTTGTAATTTATCAATCAGTGCAATGTAAAATGAGTGTGATTTTTCAAATCATATCCAATATTCGCATTGTGCCAAATAAATGAAAAAAGCTATTTTTATTAAAATTTTATAATCACAATTACGAGTTTTTGCCTCGACGTATCACCACTTGTTGTTACTTACACATGTGAAAAAAAAGAGAATCACACGAAGGAAATTTCTATCCTTGACAAAAAGGCGTATCATATGATATGATCAAAATCCCTTGCAAGTTAATTAAATATTCATCATTTCAATCATTTGCAATACGGAGATTGAAGAATTAAAGATTATACTAGTATGTACAGAGTGTAATAAAGTTAAATATCATACAGCACAACAACAGTCTTCAATAACTGAAGATATCAAGTAACTCTATTAAACTATGAAAAAGGTATTGAATTAATTCCAACTTTCCTCACTTGTGTATATCTACCATATACATATAAGGCTTGTCAGTATAACAATTTCCAATCTCTTGCACCTTTTAAATATATATATATATATGTTTAAAACAGTAATGATTCCAAAGGTCGTATACTTGTACAGTAATCATAATTGATAATAAAATGTAATCATTTATTAGTCTGAAAGTGTGTGTGTAGTAAGTACAGTCATTTATTGTGACTCACAATATTTCTAATAAGTACTTTATAATTATTCCAGGGACTGTATTTGAGTTGAGAGTATAATATCAAGTAATATGTAATCTAATTTACCAAGTTTGAACAAATAACTATTTTTTATTGCATAGCTGGAGAGATAAATCATTTGAGAAAAATGGCATTTCCGAATGTTTTACTGCTAAGTCAATTAACGGGGTATATTGTGGCGCTGATTTTGTCACTATGCATCACAATTCCAATGGGAATTCACCAGGATGATTTCAGGTAAATAAGAATTACTTATTTAAAATTTAAAGCTAACGAGTAAGGGAGTGATTTGAATAAATTGTTTCATTTATTCATAATTTAATATAATGCATGTTTTGGAATACATTTTTTAGAGGTCATTGTCTTTTATTTTCCACTGGTGATTGGAGAGAAACGGATGGACAATTTGACGTGACTTGGGCTTCACAGGGATTCTGCAACTATACAATTTTTGTAGGCGTTGTTTTATTCATCGTATCAGCAGTTCAGATTTATCGACTTTCCTTACTCCTGTACAATGGACAAGATAGGTATAATTTATTAAAATTGCTGAATTTTCCAACTTATTGTAAATGTAATACACATTCAATGTATGTATATAGTTATGAGTTTTTACAATTGCGTTTCATCCATTTATTAGCTCATTTGTTGCTGCCTTTGTGGATGTGGTTCAAAGTACAATCTTAGCAACGATGACCATGTCATCCGCGTTCATTGTCACTCTAGGATTTGATTTTTGGTGTCGTTCAATTACAAAGAGATTTGAAACGTAAGATTTATTTTCTATGAACAAAAATTCTAACATAATATATTCGTACAAATTGATTGCTATAAATTCAGCATGTAATTGAACTGATTTTTAGTTGTGAAGATGCCTCAGACAATGAAATTGACAAAAAAGACGGGATTGATACATCATCATTTTACATTCAAATAGGAACAGCTCAGGTGTGTACATTGTATATTCATTCGTACTTTATTCTTTTGACTATTACTGAAGAATTTCACTGAATGATACCGTTTCTCCCGGAATAAGAAATATTTACTCGGATTTAAATCGTGCAATTTTGTCATTTTACAGTTTGGAGCGTGGGCTTCATGGGCTTGTTGTGTAGGTCTATGTGTTTTTGCCACTCTCAAATTATGTCGGTATCATCAGCAAGAAAACATGAGAATCAGCATGGCATTGGCCAGAGAACGTTTAATTAGAGGCAGTTTAATTAAAAATGCAATATCCGAGAATGATATAAATTCGGCAACGGAGCCACAAGGATTTGCTAGAATCAATGGAAACGGAAATTACGCTGGACCATCACAAGGAAGGAACTCTGGTCCCTTCAAACATAGTGTGTAGTCTCCATTGTTGTTGTTCTTAGAGGTACAACTTGATGTTCATCATATCCATTATCATGTAAAAAATATTATGTATACATTATTGATTATCATGTGTGTACGTGTAATGTATCTAAGTATCGACCGTGTAGACAGCCTTTTTCATATTTACCTAAATGGAAAAATCATCTTGTTCAGTAACGTGTGATGTCTAAATATATATGTACTATCGCGACTATAAAACTTTGTACGACAATATTTTGTATAACAAACTATATATACTATATTAATAAGTTATGCAAGTAGTTATGATGATATTAATACAGACTCTGAGAATAGCTAATCATAGAAAAATATGTGCTGTAAAATCTTTTTATAATTTATGTGATGTCTATCTTTCTCCTATACGTTTCGTTAATTTCTCCTTGGGGATCATTATATGATTTATTGACAGTCAATAATTGTCTCATTTAGTTCCATTATGCTATCATATTAATTAATTGTTAATTTCTATTTACATATTTATTTCCCAAACTATTAACCATGCATGTATTACTTTTCCTTACTTTACAGTTTCTACCATTTATCAGTTATATGTGTATGAATGCGTTGTTGATAAAAGGAAGTGATTGCCACAATTCAGTTTGTGTTTGTTTTTTGATAATAGTGTATCTGCGAGACTGATTAAGTTTAAATAATAATACTACACGAGCGCAAGACGTAACATATATACACACATTATACATGCATTGTGATTTGTTAATGGACTTTACATCAATCCCACAACATATAGATTATACATTAATTATAATATCTAAAATCTGGATCAAAAGGGAAAAGATCGTTTGACTTTTCGATTTGTGGGTGATTACTAATCATGCAATTCCCACATACAGCCGAATATAATAATAGAAATATCATTTACTTATTTATTTTTATGTTATTTTAATATGTATGTAATATTACTAAATACATACATCCGTATTTGTTGTGTACCAAATGTACGTAAAGCTTTCTTCTAATATTTACCTTCAGTTTATGCTTCATCTTTTCTTAGCCAAGTTTTCTCATTTTTTGTACTTCTACACTAAGTTATAATAATGATTAATTAGGTTTAACTCACGCGTTCAATATTAATCTCTCCAGAAACGTGTACATCAAAGCCCAAAGTAATTACTTTGATTGGATTATGTAAAATTAATATCCCCCTGGCATAATTTGTGTTAATGATTCCTTTTACATTGTTAATTGTTGTTAGTTGTATTGTAAAAAAAGGGAATAGTCGGGGCATGAGATTTTGCTATTTCCTACTTATTTATTTATACTGCGGTTACTTTTCTTAACTAGTTACTGTACACAATAATAATAATAAAACCATTACAACCTGGATAAATTTTGTATACGGTATAGAGAAATTATTAAAAAAGTGTATGGTACATAAATACATAATACATAAAAACCCATAATTCGATTATATTGTACACTATAGAATAGAACATGCCCAATTTGAAATCAAGTGGACAATGCACATATTTTACATTTAAATTGATATTTATTTACTTTTCAGCATATATTCACACAGTATGTACTGCATGTATGGTAAAAGGATGAATTTCAGAGCAAACAAATAAACCAAGTCAAAAATTACATCTATACTTCCTGCTCATACCGACTCTTTCCATGTACAACATAGTAAAGGATGATATACAGTTTAGGGATGCCTTAGAAGGTGTATTACTTTCAACAAATATTATCCTGCCAGTTTGTTTGTTTTTATTTTTTATGTGTTGTTCATTTTGTTAATTGAGTTCCTATAATTAAATCCTGAGAATGCACCACGCATGCACACATGGGGAATATGTATATAGTATCTGTATACCACAGCCGTTTTCGCGTTTTACATGTGCTTATTGTTATTATCATTGTATATATATATAATATGAGTAGTCCTAGTTTCATCTTCACTTACTCTGAATATTTTTCCGCAAAGGATGTAGTATGGTAATAGTATACATAGTGGTAGTTCAAAACTATACTGCAGAGTATGAGAATGAATTTTTAAGGGAATCACTTGCACAATACGTCAAGAAATCTCATGGTATGATTCACAATGTATATTAGAATAATAATAATAATATTTGGCGTGTATACTACTTTTACCTGTTGCTCTCCTCCGCAGTAGTCAAATAAATGTACGTATCTATGCATAAAGCGATATCTATATGGACATATATATGCCAAATGCCAAGGTATATATATATACATTATACATATGTGAGTTTTTCTCACTCATCATTAAAATGATGCTCACTGCTCACTATGTATAAGGCATGAATGAGTACACTAGTGCAAAGGAGAGGATGCTAAATGTATAATGTATACATATATATTGTACATTACAGCATGAGCAAATGTAAACTTATTCTCTATAAGGGAACTCGCTATACACAAAGTAAAGAGCAAACTGAGAATGAAGTTTATTCTCGTTTCTTATTGTATGTTGTACATATATACGTTACCTTTGCTTTCATATACTTTCTTGCTTCCCTCCTACTAGTTATGTACACTATAATGTGCATAATACATACTGTATTACTAATACATACTTACGAAGAGAGGTCTGTACAGAATTTTGTACAGCAGGATTAAAGGGACGACAGGTAGGCAAGTTAGGAGCGAAAGAGAGAGAGAGAGAGAGAGAGAACTTCAGCTTGAAGTGAACGCAAGCAAATGTTTTCAGTCGTCAGTCGAGAGAGTTAACTCAGAAAGGAAAGTTGGTTTTTTGGAAGTGATCTGTGGAGCACAGAGAATCGACTACTATTATACTATTATTATACTATTGTGGTAATTACTACTATTATTTACCTGCAACAACATCCTGCTGCATCTAGATAGCTAAGAACACACACAAAGTTTGTCAAATACATTTGTAATAGTTGGACGAAAAAAAAGTGTCAGCACTGAAAAATATATATACGTACCTTTATTAATCAATAATAAAAGAACAACACCCCCCGAAATCTTGTGACGTTTTTTTTCATTTAAAGATTTCATAACGTACGTAACAGTCATCCGTGTGTCCGTGGAATATAACAACAACAACAACTACTGAAAAGTGTTCAAGGAGTTAGTATTCAGTATTCAATATATTAGATAGTACAACAGCAAGAACAAGAATATTTGATTGATCGAGATCATCATTATTATCATCGTAAGGAAGTGATTGACTTGAACATCAAGTCACAAGTGTGTGGTGTACAAAGTGAATTAATGTTGTGCAAATCTAACAAATTCATATTTGGATTTAATTAGGTTGATGCTTTACTTTAAATTGGAAACATTTCCAAATTGTGCATTAGAGACATTATTATTTTTTGATAAATCATCTCAGACACGTTTTTACATGCAAAAGAATTAGAACTTTGACAGCAACTATATATATACATACATACACTTTGGATATTTTTCAAAATAAAATAAAAAATCTGAACATTACAGTGCTCTATATATATGCATGTATACTAGTGATTTGTTATTGCAAATGTGAATTGGACTTGTCAAAGCTTTGATTGTGAAGTGAATGATTCATTTGTCGGCTGTCAGCTCTATAGAAGTCCCTGTTGTTTTTTTCTTCTTTCTTTCGTTTAGACTGTGTATTGTCTATCTTTTGAAGTCTTCAACTTCTTTAAATATACATATAGCATAATCTCATTTTTCTAAGACCAAATTGGTAAAAAAAATACGTTGAGAGGTATAGTTTGGTGAATGTTACACAGATAACTACTACACTGACTAAGATTTGGAACTTACACAAAAGTACAGTAATAATATTATTGCACACGCACACAAATATATATACATGATAGTCGTCGAGTAATGTTCTTGGATGCTCAAACGACTTGACGTGAAAAAAGAAGGTCCGGCTTACAAGTTACGTGTGTCTTCTATCTCTTTATATATCGTCAACATTTACAATGACACCGATAAATCTACAATTTAGACTTCTCAAACTTTCAGAGTCTCTGTCCGCCTCATCTTAAGTGACTCATCATCATCGCATCGATTGTCATCAAAAGTGTCTTCCTTTAATGTGTGTATTTATTATTATGGATTGATGAGCTTGAGCGATTTCCCTTTTGGACTTTTATGAGGAAATTGTCATAATTTGAATGTTTATACGAGTGCATCGATTTAGTATATGAACGTTTAGTATATATTTCTAAACTTACAGTCAAAGTGAAATATTTTGTATCATTTCAAATTTTCAATTGTTAGTGTCAAGTGGGAGGACAGGAAATTATTGAGCGTGTTCTTTATACTCATAAGTATATAGTGACGAATATGTTAAGGCTACTTTTCCGAAACAGGTAAATATATAACTATGATTATTATTATTACCTATTTACAGAATTTACTAGTTTCCTTACACTAAAATCATTGTTGTATTCTGTGGTTTAAACTTTGGATATAGTTTTAAGTAAAGGGCAGATGAAGATCACTTCCGTTTTTTTCCATTGAACGCTTTTTCTTTTTAAAAGTCACTTTGCTATATGGAATTGCTTGCAACGCACAACCGTTCATTTTTCAGTTAAATGGTTACGCACCTTTTACTACGCAGTAACCCTTTGCACACTGTAAAGTTATTTACACGCGACTTTTTCTAGTTCTATTATAGTGTTATTGCTGTTGAAAGTTGAAACCGCATTTTACAGTTTGTAAAAAACTTTCAAGTTTTAAACCATGCGTTAATGCGTTATTATTCTTATTAATCCCTTTATTATTTGTGAGATCAGGTGTCATGTATCATGTTTTTTCGGACGTATCTTTGAATACATTTCATTCTAAAAAAAAAAATACTGTGTAACTGCTCATCTCCATAGATAATATACATTGCTACTTTTTTATTACTTTGAAAACGATTGGACGTTTACATATTATTATATGTACATAGAACTCCTTTTTATATAGAAAAGGATGACCGTTCCATTGAGGTTACAATATTTAATAATTTATAGTTAATTATGGTTATTATCCTTCATTACTTTATTGTTCATTCACTGCATTTTAATTGGTTAGTTTGTCAGTTGGTCGGAGGGGAGGATTTGTATTAATTATTTAAAATAGATACATTACTCACATATATTCAGTACGTGGACACAGTCTCCACTGTATTTCTCTAATCGACATTACTGTATCAAAAACCGTATGTACATATACGATATGTGGAATTAGGGATTTAGGAAATGGAAATAAACTATATAGGGAAAGGGACACTCGAGTCTCGAGTATATTTTATCAGGATTCCCATGTATATATGATTCATACTATTTCTAAACAAGGGGGAAACGTACTATAGATTCCGGATATTACCTACTTTTTCTCAGAGGTCTACTCTGAAGAGTTTACATTTACATTTACACCTCCACTCTCACCACACACAAGCAATGAGCAGTGACGTATATATACATATACATATGTGTATATGGCTTTTTAGTTTTTAGCACCATTAACTTTATTATTGACTATATGCAGAGGTAGAGAGATATCGTGTTGCATCGTCCGTAAGAAACGTCACGAGTTGTGCTAATAGTATTAGCCTAATACTCATATGGTGATGAAAAATGCAAAAATATACAAAAGTCCCATTTACAATTGCTAAAACTCAGACGTAAGGACATCAACCAACCTCAACACGCAAGACACATTCCCTTCTCAATTCAATATAGAGAAAGATTTATTATTTTATTGTCTCTCTTGTTCTATATGAGACTTGTCTGAGTTTATTTCTGAGCTTGAGACTTGAAATACAATTAATAATAACCTTCTTGCTCTCAAATCCAGATTGAAAAAATAGAGCGATGGTAAATATATATATATATATTTGTGTACCGCTAAGGACTTTAGACTTTTGATGGAGGTTGAAAATTTAATTAATTAATTACAACTTCATATTTTATTGTGTTCCATATATACATATCGTATAATATCGTCTATCGAATCATATGCATTCGTTTTTCTGTTGACAGTGTGCAATTTTTGACTTAATTATTATCGTGTGTGTGTGTGTGAGTTTGGAGGGAATGGGAGTACTTAAGTATGTAGATTTGTGGCTATATATGGTTTCATCAGGAAAATAAATACAAAAAATCTGTATGAGTGTGTCGCCTTTTCACTCTGTGACTTCGTTTGTGATTTGACTTGACAACTCTTTTTTTTCAAATGTCCCTTTTCCTTTCATTATACCTATACATATGATTTACATTACAAAAGTATCATGCATTATTGACTTGGTTATGTTTTCATTTTGAATGGGAGATATGAGAATGTGAGGCAGACAATAGGCGACAGTCTGTATGCTGGGCTGACTGTTTTTTTATGACACTACTTTACTTACACCTTTGTCTTTGAATGTAATTGTTGTGATTTTTTTATATTTTATCTTTATATTTAACTGCACTGAACTCACTTGCTGTACTACATGACATTGTGCACGGATAATAATGTACATGCCATTTCCATGTGTATGTATATACAATATATGCATATAAGTTTGAATTGAATGTTGAAATCGAAATCAAAATGAACGACGAGACGTACAAACATACTTATATACAATAATATACATGTGCAGGGCGACTATAAATTGGAAAATGTAACGGAAAAAGTGAACTAAATATGTCTATGTCTACTGCCTGCTGCTCAAAGAAAAATGAATAGAGTTACAATCTGCATTTATGCATTGTATGTTTTCTGGTTTTTTCTGCCTTGTTTAGCATATATTTCTTTTTCCTTTCTACTTTTGTTTTTTTATTCAAATTATTTTAATAATATTAAATGCTAAATTGGAAGTAAGAACTCGAAAAAAAAGAATTTTGCAAGTTGACGTTTTATATTTATATATGTTAGGGTCTATGTGTAGATTCGGATGATCTAAAGAATGGCCGGATAATCTGTAGAACAGCCAGACAATCTA
>JAIUND010003702.1:0-14746 GCA_034699125.1 Gisinianus flammeolus
TCAGCGAGGCTGTCGGTCGATTTTTTTTTACATTAGCGTACATATGTCATGTACATGTTGTGGAACCCCTCCTTTAAAGAAAACGCTGTGAGTTCAAAAGTCTAAGGGATATATGTTGAGAAAGGAGACTATAAGAAGAATTGAAAACATCCTGCTACTGCTTACTCATACGACATTTCACAATCAAAATATTTTATACCCACCGACAATGTTTTCAAATGCATCTTCGTGAAAATTTAAAGATGACACGTTGACGAATTCCAGATTAAAATCTGCTCCAGTTGAAGCAGGTAAAACTTTGCCATGCACAGTAACATTGTGGCAATTCATAATAGTCCATGTCACATCATAATTTAGAGCTGCCTTGTTCTTACTTCGTAATCCTTTAAGGTTCACAACCTATCCAATTATAAAAATACATTTACAACATTAATTAACTTTAGGCGCAACTTTTCCACTCGTCATACAATATATATCTCTATATTATAAATACAAAAATTGGAGCATCTCATGAAAACGTTACTTCAAAATAATTTGACAATCCCATTCTCTCATGTGAACAACAGTGACAGACGCTTTTTGTGATTAAACAGTATAGTAATTAAAATCCTATAAAATCTCACCAAAGGGAAATCCTGGTGAATGATGGAAAATGTCATGTCGATATGCGGCATTAGGAAATTTAATGCGTTTGTTAAAAGTTTCAGGGAGAGTGTAAATTTATATATTTCTATACATCTAATATGATGAAAGAATACTGTATGCATAGTCATGATATTTTCATTTTGTATTTTCATTTCCTGTAACAAAACTAATTATTTTTTTATTTTATTTTTTTTTTAAATTTGTAAAATATTCTCACGTTCTTCATTCATAATGGTATAGTACATTTCCTCAAATACCATTTTGGTATAACACTTTTATTTTGGTGTGTCTGTACTTCCTGTCATTGACACTATTCTAATTGTGAGATTTATTACATTGGTCTGTTCAAATGGGATGATGAGGGGAGAAGAGAATTGAATTGGCGAGCACTACATCAATTGATTCAAATATCTGTATATAGATACAAGAACTATAAGGAGCTGTATTAGAGCTGTAAAAGACGGGAACTGCAATGCATAAAAGACTGACGAATGGAATGAGTGTGTCCGTCCTGGAATGACACATGTGTGTATGTACTTACTATGTACTGTTCACAACTGACAATGTTTTAAAAGTTCCAGTCCTGGGTGCCAGTGTATTATTATGGACAACATTTTATTATACTGGACATGTGTGTCATATACGAGTCGTAACTGTCTAGAGTTACTCGTGATGATGACTTCTTTGACCATATTTAAGGTGACAGGCAATGAGAGAATGCAGTGAATGCACGCATCATACGTCGAATAGAGTCGAATGTGGTAAAGGAAGTGCGGCCAATGGCAGGAACATGCAGTTTAGCATTGTGTGTGCAATTGGGATGGATTCAAGGAAAACTACTCAAGTTGACACTTTTGTGTAATTTGGACGCATTCCCATTTTACATATCTGTAGAGACTGTAGACGGATGAATATTTAGAAATAGAAGAAAACCCAAGATCGGCAGCTTCAAATACCCACGACCACTCCCCAAAAAGGTCTAGGGCACATGAAAATAACCAGGGCAAAAGATAAAAAGCGAGAGAGAGAGAGAGAGAGAATCATCTGAATAACCAAGAGGCAAGTTAGTCGGCAGTGTATGAGAGAGACAGATATTTTAGATTTAGGTTTAGACCAAATACATTGACGAGAGAAACGTAGAGCCGAGAAGATAGGAACTAAAAAAAATTAAAACATGAAGGAGTGGAAAATCGTTGTCGTAACCCATGTAAAGCATGAAAATTGACGAGTATACATACAGTATGTACCTATATATAAAGTGTAAACAGTTTAGGAATAAGAAACCAAGTAACCAACCTGAGTCTCATCGTTGCAAGTACATGTTATTTTTGTGAGAGGTTTTGGTTTGAGTAGGCTGGTTTCACACCGGCATCCCAATCCCAACTGTTGCTCATCTTCACACGACGACGTCTTCGAAATAGTCCATGTTATCTCGTTTTTGTATTGACACTCTGCTGCTGAAGTAAATAATAGAAGAAATAATCCAAGTTTTAGTACAAGGCTAGTGACAGCCCTAGACCGTAAGATTAGCTTCATTATGGCCCTTGTTTTTTTATCCTTCTTCGTTTCTTCGTTGTCTCCTTAAAAACTTTGAATCAGCATTGCCTTTTCGACTCGTAAGTGAGTGACAAACTTGACGAGGAAATGACAAACTTTTTGGGTACTATGAATGTACTAGTATTCTTAAATGACCACATTTTCATTATAATTTTGACATTTCACTAGCATCCACACATAAAACTATTATTTTATGTGTTTAAAACTTTAAATAATTTTCCTTTAAACTGTAGTCACATTATTATATAATGATATTATTATTGCTACGATCACAGTTCAGCTCTCATCAGAATGGGAAGGGATGATAAACACTTTTTGCTTTTGTCTTTTTATATCAAGATTTATTCTTTGTATATTTATACTCGCTTTGTTCTGTGGTTCGTGTAAGACGTGTGACGCATAAAAATTCCTTTCACCATGATGATGATTATATATTTTACAGCAAACGCTTTACACTGATTGTGAGTAGTATAGAGAGTAAGTAATCCAAGACGACTTTAGCATGTGTATTCTTTTGTTAAACAATGGATTTATCAACACTGGAATCAACTGCACATTTTTACGAGTTTACAAACAGGCATACTCTTTGCTGAGTCTACATGAGCGGCTGTGTAATACAGAGACTCTGTATATGTATAGTTGTATATTTATTCTGGAAAAATTTGCCAAGCATTGATTGACAACTCTATATAGATTTCAACTAATCATATCAACAGTAACAGAGATACGAACACAGACGACGTTTTATTATTTCTATGATGATTCAAGGTAGTACACTTTACTTCAGGTTCTGCCTATATTCTTATTTTATTTTTTTCACTCACTCTCTTGTTCATGATTTGTTTTCTTTTTTTATTATTGTCGAGAACAGAAGATAAGCATTTATACACTCTTTATATTGTTGCACTTGAGGGAAGATTTTTTATCCTTCTTTTTATATAAAAACTGTTTCACGAACAAAAACTTGAAATGGTTTTGAATGTTTGGTTAGATCGTTCTTTTCTTGATTGGGTGAGAGAGAGGGAGAGTAGAGAGACGATCCAGTCTGAATGTGTGGAGCTTTGAGGGAGAGTCTATGTCATGGAAAACACTGTGTTTATTATATGTCTGTATGTAATATATTTTAGCAGAGTGAATGGATTCACTCAAATGACTCCAACTGACTGGATGAGCGCAAATTAAAAACAATGCTTGTTTATAGTTGAAAGGACCATACGTAGACAAGTAGAAACATGTGTATTTGATGAATATAGGGGTTTTTGTTTCAGTTTCCCTTGTGCAGGCGAGAGAGTGGTGGAGAGTGTAGTGTATACGTGAAGCACAGCTTTTGATACTCAATTGCCATGATGATCTCCATCCGAGACAGTTGAAAGATATTTTGACCACTTGAATTGACTCCAGTCTCAACGTTTCTCCTCACCACATACTATACAAATAGATAGACAATTATAAGGATTTGAGTTCCAAATATATCCCTTTCATTTTGTATTACTCATACTTGCTCTATTTGCTCGACAAGGAAAGACTTGTTCACATATGGATAAAAAAAAGCTCAAAGCTTATTTTCCCTTCTCTGTTCCATTCCATTGGTTAGACTTGCGATTAGAGAATAATTTAATAGTTTATATCGTTTGGCTTGTATTTCTATTTCTACACAGGGATGAAAGCTTCCTTACATGTTCAACTTGTTCATACTGATAATTTTATAGGCAAGCGTGTGTGGAATGTGTACATACACTTTATAATAATGTTCTGTTCGTCAAAGCATGTGTAAGTAGCCGTGCACTGCTATGCGGTACACAACACATACTCATGTGGACTGTCAAGTTTCTACCTAATTGAACATTTTTCATGAGATTTTGAATGTACTTTGATAGTCCCAAGACAAATGCTAATACCAATCATTTAAATATGCTCATACATGATTATGTGACTAATTATATTTAAGTTATTGGATGTAAGAATATTTTTTCTCCTTTTGTCATTTGATTTAGGAACTAAATGCTTGCACTATGAACCAAGCAGTACTAATTGTAAGTTAGTGCTACTTGAAATGAACAAATACTTCCTATCTCATAATCTGCTCGTTTGTCTGCTCGCACCCAACCACAAATGTGGCGAGGGAAAGATTTATAATTCGCAATCAAATAATTCCCGAAATCAAGAGAGAGTTAAATTTCTATCTCATTGTTAAAATTTCAGCACTTGGATGCTGAAATCCAAGTGCATTAAGGTCTCAAATTGTAGTCTCAACATTACTTGCGATTCTCCACATTACTTTTGAATAGTTTTGAAACTGCAATTAAAATATCCATTATTAATTCAGTTGTCGATATTCTAGAGATTCCTTACCCCGAGAAATACGTCCACATAGTCTTAACTTTCTTATTTTTTTATGTATATACGGAAAGTGGAACTTCACATCATTTGCCATTGGACATTTCCATACGTCGGTATTGTCATTATGAAAAAAACACAGAACGCAAACGAAAATAAACGACTGCTTCACTCACTATAGATGCATTGAAATTTTTCCAATTATTCCAAGCACAGACGACTACGCTTATGCGTACACTGTTGAAGTTGGAAGTTAGAATATATCCTCTGTAATTTGACTACTTGAATAATGTCTTTGTGGGTAAATGAATTTGAATAGCATGTGAAGAATATAAATAAATATATATTATAAATTAAGTGTACGTGTAAAATCTCACAGTAAAAGAAATGTTGGCTCTTTGTCTTTCTTATTCTTTAGAGCTTATCGATATATATGTGTATCTTTATTACATCATTGTGCGTGTACCCAATACCAATAATTGAAAAGATAATTTCGTTGACAAAACGTGGTGGATAATTAGTATAGAATCTTTAAGTTTTATCATATAGTTGTATTTCTTGAATTATTATTAGAAGGAAAAAGAGAAGCAGAACTTACTTCTGTTGTTGACTCTGGATATTTATATTATAGTTGTTCAGCTCACAAACTCCTGTATGTGTACTATTTGTCGAGTACAAAAGTTGATGTAAATATTTCTTTTGCATGGTTGGAAGTTTAAACAAGTGTACAATGTTGTAGTTCAAAACTAAATGAATAACTACTAGTACACATATATATGATATAGGTATTATATTGGCTATACAAAACGTATGTCGCTCACCGTTTCTTTATTTTATTCTAACACAGAATATTGGGGCTGGAACTTTATACAAATGTATAGTTGAAACAACAAATATAATAAAATATTCATGCTGTATGCTGTCACATCTTCAATTTCATGAATGAAGCACAGATAGATAGAAAGAATTCACTCGGGATAGCAGCAATGGAATCGTCACTCACAGAGGAGAAATAAGTAAATACTGACTTGAGTTTGTCAAGGAGACAGGTTTTGTTACTAGCTCCAACTTCATATACAGGGGTGTTTTAGGGGTGTTGTGCGTATGCGGAGAGAGATTCAAGTTTCGTTGTATGGGAAAGATTTTTCCTCCTATGCAATATTATTCTCGCTCTCTTCGTATCTTTTGTGTATCCTCAAACATTCGTGTATGTCGTATGTGTATTTGTGTATACATAGAGACTTTAATTCACAGTTTACGTTGTGCTCGCGTTCCCCCACGTTTCTCAATTCTCTCTCTGTTTAGTTTAGTTTTCCTCCTCTTTCGGTCTTGGGAAAAAATATAGTAGAATCATTCACTTGCGCTTGAGGGTTCCCCTTCTTTTTTGTATCTCAGAAACGATTTCCAAGTGCATGCCGAGTATCCAGCCAGATATGCATAGAATGAGAAATTTTCCTGCTGAAATACGGTTCTTCCTTCCCTATATATGTACATATGTATGTACATACATACATTTCTTTTTTGGTTTGGGTATGTACATACTGTTTTTGTCCCTCTCATCTACAGATATATACAATATTATACTCACGATCAGTCCTATTGAACCACCTGTACGTACACACTCGAATGATACATATAACATAAATATTCCCAATGTTTGTAGACCCATTATGTATGTATCCATGTTCTCAGTCCAGACATATCTTATACTTACATAATATTATTATATGTACATGTGTTCGAATTACAACGTGTGGAAAGGCAAATCGTAAAGACTTTTGTTCACATATAAAAAGGTTTACATGTTTACATGTTTAATCTCAGGCTGCATCGTTTTTTTATTGAAGGGTCAGGTAGTCGTCGTAGTCAGGTTCAGGTTGCATGATGACTTTGAAAATATAATACCAAACAGCGGCCCATATTTATAACATGCATTTACATTTCGTCCAACACATATGAGCAATCAGTCATATAAAAATAAAACTATACGAAATTGTATTATTTAGGAAAGGAAAAAGGCAACCATGAAAATTTTCTTTACTACGTTTTTTAATGAATGAAAGTACTTTCCTCTGTACTCTCAAAACTACAAGCAACCCCCTATCGATTACATTTACCAAAAAATTGTGGTTCAATATTAAATGTCCTTAAATTTGAGATAGTTGAACACTGTCACTGTCGATGACAAAAAGTAATCACTGATTATTAATCAGTAAAGTGGGTTCATATTTCATATGACTAAGGTTATGTAGATGCATTTTGATAGTTGCTGAAGTTATAGTTAAGGTCATAGCTTTGTGGACTTATATACCATTTGTACTAAAGATTTGACATCAAAACTTGAGTATCTGTATGTAGTACATACTGTGTACATATTACATATATATGGGAAGAAAATATTTCTTAATTTGATGTGGATATGATGATTTTTTTAGAGAAAAGTCAAAAGAGCGAGACTTTGTGGCGGATTTCATTGCACGAGTGCCGAATTCCAGTGGAGAAAGATTGGCCAACTGGCTTCAACCCGAATCTTTTGTAGATCCTCAAAAGTGTGAGGTATGTTAAGCATATGCACAAAAAGTATTTTTTTGATTTGTACTATTCACACCTGAAATGTGGGTGTTAAGTTGTGTGAGATCATTTGAGACTCCCATGTGCTATACACATGCAACTTTTGTAGCTGTCTGCATTACATGGCCTAATGTATTGTACCCTATATTGTATAATCATTTCTATGTAGGTGGTAGTTTCTAAAGAGCCCATCAAGAGGGGGAAACCAACCGTTTTGGTGATTGTAACTAGAGATCAATACGGAGAGCCCGTTACTGCTCAAAATCTTTTGGTAAACCATTTTTTTCATTATATTTATATATATTCATTTTCTTCCTATACCTTGATAGATACATAATATGCTTGCTCAAAGAGAGTTCCCTTCCAGTGTGATAAGACTAAGGCTTTTCCCTCCTATACACTAACAATATAATAATAGTTACACGTTTTTTAATGCCGGTCTCACACATGGATTGTAATTTTGTTATACTATTATTGTATTCTGTATTTGTAACATGGCGAAAGTCTCCCGAGTTGTATATGGATTGCTGGTCAAATCGACACGTTAAAGAAATAAATCAGTCAAAGCATATATAAGTACTTGGGCAAACGGTGAATGAATAGGTGTGGTGTCGAGAAAAGGAAAATTCCCATTCTATGTTTGTTGCAAGTTTCTCCCTAAAGGTCGCATTAAAAATAATACATGATTTTTTATGTCTCTTCATTTATAGGTTGAATTAAATGCGATTCCTCAAATGACTTCCGAACCCATTCCACGCTCGTCTCTCACTTCAGCTGGACTATACAAATCTGTTCCGGGACAAGAAGCTGACAATCTTGAAGTCTCCTTTCAGATAACTGTTGACGACAAGATGAAATACCACGCAATCACAATGATGAAAGTGAGAATATTTACTACACGAAATAAGACAGTGTTGTTGTTATATGTATCATTTTGTACACCTATAACATACTCATATGTATATGTATCGATGGTGCTTGGAGTACTATGCAAGAAGTTTCTATTTACAAATTACTTTTTCTCTCTTAGCTTTATCGTAGTAAAAATGTTACTGGCGCCACAGCATGACAAACTGGTGTTGTTGATAATAATCATAAGGGTATTTAATCATTATTATGACTACAAATGTGAGAGTCATGAGATGGAAACATGGACAGTAAATTTGAATTTATTTTCTTTCAAACTTTTAATCCCATCATAATATATAGAATGATATCCAATTATTGGCCCATGTCTTTACAGTGATACAAAACCTGCCGTGTTAAACGCCATTAAGAATGAGGAATTTTTACTTTATATAGGGAAAACGAAGGATACCAGAAATTGACATATCCCCGCATTCACACATATATATCTATATACTTACTTTTTTAGTTTCATTTTCTTTGTCGTATTTAAGGAATATGAAAATTACTCATTTGAAGAACTAAGGCTCATGTCACCAGCTATTCGTCGAGCGTCAGAGTCCATGCTGATTCGACAAAATAATAATGCTAGTTATACGGCAACGTGGACACCGGCTTGTACCGGGCTATACAGTCTGTCCCTCACCATCGACGGATATACAATTACTCAGGTATACAAAATCAATTTCCGTGTTGTATATTGCTTGCATTTTCACATTTGCCAATTCATTTCTGGATTGAAATTACTGAAAGATAAAGAACTATAGTATTACATAGTTATTAGTTATTACATAGTTTTTCTCATAGTATTTGGAAGAGTAAAATTGAAAGTTAATGAATTATATTTATTAGGCTACTAAAATTGATGTTCAAGAAGCCCCGGATGGATCTTTATCACTGCAACCAAAAAAACAGGAAGATAGCTCAGAGTCTGGCGAGTCACACATTGGGAAAATGAGAAAGTTCAAAGCAACGGATTCCGCTGGTCTGCGAATCCGATCACATCCATCATTACAAAGCGAGCAAATTGGAAGACTTCCTATCAACGGAGTTATTCGTTTTACTATAGAAGTTCATAATGACGATGGAATTTGGGTTAAATTGAATGATCCATCAGTCAACTCATTCTGTGATAGTTTGGCACAAACAAAGAATTTACGGACAGAAGGTTGGTGTCTTCAGTACAATCAACATGTTGGGAAAACATTATTATTCCCTGTCGAGGGTCCAAAACAACTTCCGGATCTTGGACATGGGAAAGGGATTCACACATTCAGAAAAGTGACGGATTCGTCTTTTGCTAATGCAGATAAAAGGTACAGATGTATACATAAAGCGATTGTTAGAAAATTCATCAAATTATTCGAGTTAAATGACATGAGAAAATTTATTCAACCTAAATAAATTTATTATTTTCAATTTGATTTCAGCAGCTCCAAAGCCCTTCGTTTAAATGGAAGCCCTTGCTTATACCAAGTGGTAAATTGTGGTGTTTCGGGTCATAATATTCGTTCAAGACCATCTTTGCGGTCACCATCAGTTGGCATACTCGCTATGGGAATGAAATTCTTTTCTGTGGATGAGGTATGCCGTGTAATGTATAATCTATACGCATATACTTATATACACATGTATTGTATTAATAATACGGCGTATAGTCCACTGTACAGTGTACACCCTTTACCTACGTTGAACATGCGTGAAAATAAAAGCAATACTCGTATGTAAGAAAACAATTTGAATATTTACAGTGCATAAATAATGACGGACTTTGGGTAAAATTGGATCACAAAAGCCAACAAAAGTACTGCTACACTTCAGATGGGGAAGCCTGGTCACTGGCAGTTGGTAAAGGAGAAATTGTTCATCTTCGTGTACATGGTAAGTGTATGGTAATATATAGCTCTTTCTCACGAATACATGGGCTGCTCATGATTAGTAATTATATTAGGCACTTCAATAAGAAGTTACGGGTTGACAATTCCCTTGTAAATTGTGCCTTTAAAATAACATTTATTATTATCATTATATATATAGATTCGAGTAAAGTAAAGAAAGGACTGGGTTTTGACTTTTCAATAGCCTCACAAAACCCTCAAAGCCTCTACGACGACGTTTCTCCTCCAGCTGCATTCGGTACTGTTGATTCTAGTCCTATTTTCAATTCAGACATGAAATTAAATGATGAAATAGATGCAAACATAGACTATGAACAATCAATTTTCCCACCCTCAGTAAATGACGAA
This sequence comes from Gisinianus flammeolus, assembly GCA_034699125.1. Taxonomy (NCBI): domain Eukaryota; kingdom Metazoa; phylum Arthropoda; class Collembola; order Symphypleona; family Katiannidae; genus Gisinianus; species Gisinianus flammeolus. The sequence goes on from JAIUND010003702.1 coordinate 10,263, forward strand.
TCTCATTCCCCAGATTCCTCAATTAGTAGTAGTGTTCAAAGTAAACAAAGCACGATTTCACACGTGAGTAAAATGAAGGTTGAAGATACACAGGAGGAAAAGAGTTCAAAACGATCATCGTCCAAATCTTCAAGTTTTAGTGCTTTACAAAAATGGCTTCAGTTGGGCTCGTCAAGCTCGGATCCTTCACATGGGAATTCCACCACTAATGACATGCCCAAGTCATTGGTTAAAGATCGAGTGAGTGCACTGAGCACTGAAAAAGGAAAATCGATTAGTTCCGCCACTCAAACGTCCCCTGAAGAAATGTCTATAAGTTCAATTCCTTTGCCCGGTCAATTTCGCATTGGTTCTGGATCAGGGTCTCATCAAAGTCTTGGGCCTTGTAATTTACCCACGACCACTTCCAAAGCATCTCCAAAAGGTGAACGAAAACACAAAAGTAGCTCTTGTAGACCACGCTCTGGTCGCCGTGGTGAGAGAGATAAGGACAAACCCAAATCACCGCAGAAATTGAATGACATTCCTGCAATGACAAGGTATATGATGGTATAATTGATACCCAGTAGAAAAAGTGAAACAATAATCGTAGTCATTGTTACAAAAGTAATTTACTTATATACAAGTACATGTAAATATATATACTTATATATTTAACTACTCCTGTAAATTAAATCAAATTTGGTTTTACAGTACTCCCGTCAAATCTGCTATTGGTCCAGGAGAAGCTCAAAGTGTGAGAGGAGTATTTGGAGCGGTTTTGTGGAATGCTGGTATAATTCATGATGCAATGGCATGTTCAAGCTATCTTCGTTTCCGGAAAAATGTTGACAGTTTGTCGCAAGTTCTACTTCAAGATCCCACGGCTCCAACGTCAGTTGCTGGGGATGAAAATGAATTCCTTACATCCATATGTAATCATTCCAAAATGAAGCCAAATAATGGTGCTGGTGACACAAGTGATGCCCCTGATTCTTCTACAACCGCAGAACCGGCAATCGAAATTAAAATGGAAACTATTCAACCTGTTATTCTCCGTAAAAAACCAGAGTCCCCAGCAAGGTCAAAACAACAGCGCCATTCAGTGGAAGTGACTTCCGCTGTTTTATATCTCAAGGATAATCCTCAGGTAAAAATTGAAGAGTTTGACATTAAAAATTTCCGTCCTCCAGACACTGAGTCCAGTTCACCAAGCTCAAGAAATGAAAATAGTAAAGACAAGATAGACCATTTAGATGTGTCGGAGACTAAAAATGAGAAGGAGTATCCCCCAGCTGTGGCCGCGCTAGAAAAAATTTGGAATTACGTCAAAAATACGTGTTCGGAAGCTCTTTTTAAAGAAATTGTACCTGGTGGGAATTCTATCCGACCGAGCAACAGTGAAAGTACTTCCGTGAAAATGAGAAAAGATAGAAAAACACCACGCTCCTCAAGTATGGATTCTAAAACGAAAGTGAAAAGGGAAAGGCCAAAACAGCTTCAGGCTATTGGAAGAAGCTTTCTCTTAGGTAACTCTTAGGTTTCTCTTTCTCTTCGGTAACATACCCACGTGCTATAATGGAAATGAAACGTACTTACATGTGTCTGTATCTTCATATTTTATGTGTAGAACTCGGTACTGAATATTATGTTGAATTTACACTAATGACATTTCCCAATTATTTACGGAATACAAATTTATTAATTATAGAAGCAGAAGAAAACCGTGAGTTTCTTGAAGAAATGCAGCAGTGTGGAATTTGTCAAGTTCGATTCTCTAAGAAGGGAACAACTCGGTAATTTAAAAACCACATCTGTATTGTAATGTTATGGGTTTGAGTAGTGATAACACATATGAGAGCTCACATATATAAAAATAAAGAGTTTGCTGCGCATGAATGTAATTTATTCTATTTTACATGAATTATCCAGAAATGTGCACTTTGGCCTGTCGATGATGTGTGAAAATTGTAGCGAGAGGCATCTGAAAATGAAAAAGCAACAAGGGACGATTACTAAATTGCAGTCATCTTCGATTCTTTCGGATAGCAGTCTTAAATACTTATCTCCAACAGAATCCAATCAGCCTCACTCCACAATAATGAACAATGCATTTTTCCTTCTTCAAATGATCAATACGGTGTGTGATAGTCATCCTCAACCATGTTGTCCTATCATTCCACTAAAATCTACATTCAATTGCTGTGTAGCATTGGGAATTACCGAGAGTCAAATTGCACAAGAGAGTAATTCATTTTATGAAGAAATCTCTCCAGAGGGAATAAATCATGAGAGCAGTCTCAATCGAGAAATCAAGTCCAATTTGACAGCTCTCAGTTCTTCAGTGCATGAAGATACAGAAACTTCCTTCTCTAGAAAACTTGAGTCTGCAGCTCGGCGACGAAAAGTCAGTAATGGAGAAGCAAATTCAGGTATAATTGTTTAAAAAAATTAATTAATTAAATAAACTGTGTTTACATTCCTTGTTCGTAAATTATTTGTACTATCATCAGAAATCTGTATCTGTAAAGTAAATACGCACAAATCCTTGTATTTGAATATATTTTTTGAGCAGATGAAACTGGTTTCACATTATTGAATCATCCATCGGCTCCTCTGCAAAAAATATTGGACGCGTCCAAGAATAACACTGAAGCGGAAACTATCGGTAAAATGTGTAGCAGCATCATCAACTTTGTGGTGGAGAAACATGACTTGGACAGCTTAAAATTATATATTTTTCAAGCCATACGAAGAGTAACTTGCCGTTCGTATGGAATGCAGGTATATTTAAACACCGAACAACTTTTTGTGACTCCACTTGCCAATGCAGTCCTTAATTACGCTCGTCACGAATCCAACATTTTACTGCAATAGATAGATAATATTCATATTGGTTCTACTTTTCAGATTCTTGCATGGTTAGTGAGAAATGTGAGTCAACCCACAGCAATGCACGACTTGTTGTGGTGGTATGCTTCGTCATTGGATTTAAAAGAAGACGAAGAGGTCATTGAAAACGTGAGGAAAAATGATAAAATTTAAAGTCTAGGTACTGCATATAGGAACCAGAATACGTTTTTAAAATGAATCTGTATATATATGTACTGGAACGTGGTAGGAGAACTTGGATAATGGTTGGTGGCAAATGAGAATTCATCCACTGTCGGAATCTCCGTCATCCCTTTTCCCTGTGTTGACGGAATCATTTCATTTGCTTCTGCAAACAATTTCGGATGCAATGCCGTTTCTATCTATTGGTTCTCCACTATTAGAGATGGCTGTTAAATGCTGGGGTGTTTGCTTTTCACGAAAGGATCACAAATTTTTGCACAGGTACATGACACCGGTAATCTACTGATATATACAATAGATTACGACGAAAGACAAATTATTTGTAAACGATCAAATGTGTATATTTATTGCAGAAGTAAAATATTCCGAAATTTGAGTCAAATTATGTCTCAATTTGACGGGGAAAATGACTGGTCCAAATCAGGGGTAGGGTTGGAAAATCAATTCTATGATCCTCCAGGAGAAGTCACAACATGTTTAGTTGACTTGACACCAACCGTGGACATAAAAGTGTCAAGCCGTGGTGCGTTATGTCCAAGTCTCACAGACTCGTCAACTGAAACGTTTTGGGAATCTGGTGAAGAGGATCGGTAAATACGAATAAAAACTGTGTTTTTAATGGGGAAACAATAAATTCCATTAATCTAAATACTATATATTTTCTTATTTAATTTTATAAGGAGTCGGACAAAGAGTATTACGATTGTCAGCAGTGGTGAAATTATTGTAAAAGTTCTTGCTGTGCATGTCGACAATATTAGAGATTCTCAAGTGAGTTTTTTTTTCTTCCTTATTCTGATATCTTTAAAGTTATTATTGAAAATTAGTAATTTTTCAGTAAACACACTGAAGTCAGTCATCAAATACTATTGGAATATGTATATATATATTGGACTGCATGAAGATTACAAAATATAACCCTTGTCACTTTTTTTGTAGTATAAAGTGTCTTCGATTGCTGTGAAAATTGGCCCGCATTACGAAGAACTAACGTCTGTCGGTCATGTGGAAATTGACATTCGTCACTGTGGCTGGTGTTGGTTTCCTATTCCAGGTGAGTGTAAGTACCAAAATTCTAAGATACATATGTGGTCTTATTGTGGGTATAATTTCGTGTCTTGTCATATTTCCTTTTTACAGCAACGAATTCCAAAGTATTTAAGATGGAACTCAAAGGACCTGATAATACATTACGAGCCCGTCAAATAAAAGTTCTTGGATTACCAGGAAATCAGGCAGAAGTGACATCGGATAAAATAAGCCTGAGTACATTGATTGCTCAAAGAAAATGTGAAAATGAAACTCTTCGAATATTTCGTCTTCTTTCATCCGAAGTACGCACATTCATACGTGGAAAAGGACCACTGACGCAAGGACCCCTACCCCCAATGTTAAAACGACCTCCCGTCAATTTGCCTAATTTTTTTATA
>JAIUND010003703.1:0-14741 GCA_034699125.1 Gisinianus flammeolus
CATGTTCTGTTGTCCATAAATATGCAAAAAAGTGTTTTACGTAAATTGTCCCTATTCTGGCGGAGTCACTCATATACGAAAGGTCCTGCATATACACACAAGGAAAGCTTTTATTGTATACAGACGACTTTTTGAAAATCGCTACCAAACCACAATTCTCAAAAAAATAATAACCTAACAATAATTTTTTGGTCTTTTTGTGTGTAATTAAGTACTTATTTATTCTTGTGACGAAGGAAGGAGTTTGCATTCATTTCATTGGAAATTGAATGAGATTAGACTTGTTTCAAAATATATAACTACAGTGATTTATTTATGTTTAATTGTGAAGAATAGTAGTGCGGATTCCAGAAATTAAAAATACATACTCGTATTTGGTAAGTAATTTTTCAATTTACATGGCTGTTTATTCTGAATTGTATACTTGTATCATTCATTTGTAGATACACCATACACACCTCTATATAAATGTTCGCTCTGCCATGAAAAGTTTTGTATTTAATCATTTAATGTTTATAGCTAAATAAAAATGTACGTTTTGCTAAAAATGATTGGATATATACTTAAATATATTAATATATGTTTTTTGTGTTCATTTTATATTATAGGAAGTATTATGGAGGTGGGTGAATCACCAAGAAATACTATGAAAGCAAGTATGACTTCTTCAGTTTTATCACCACGAGGAGGACGTGATGACGATAATTTACTCAATAATTTAGACAGTAAAAATCAAAGTTTAATTGATTGTGACGATGGACTTGATAGTAGTGATATCGATCCAAATGAACCTATACTTTATCAAGGATCCATTTTTGATCCAAGTGATGATGATGAAGACTATCTAATAGATCCAAAACGCCGACCATCAAAAGATAATTTGAAAAAAAGAATCAAGGGTTTTGATGAAGAAGAGGGAAGGATTTGTCCTCTGGTAGATCGTAAATCTGCTCTACTCTTTGACGTCGTTCAGAATCTGGAGGAAGAACAAATAAATGCTTCAGTTAACATTCTTCAAGGTGTGAAGCATTCTGGTTCGATTCCATTAATATGGATTCAAGAGTATGTGGACCCGAAAGCAGAGGCAACGCCAGAAATATGGGATTCTTGGTATTTGAGAATCTTTGATGATGATAAAGCCAAATCAAGGAGAGAGGATAGAATTGTTGCTACAGAATTAGCCAAGCAAAGGAAAATTCTAGGGGATGAAGAAACTATAGCCGGTTATGCAAAAGCATTTGATCATGGTATTAAAATTAGTATGATTATTGATTACATGGTGCATTACAATTTAATACATTACACACCTACTCGATTTAGATTTCGTAAGTATTTTTACCTACATATATTTATTTTCTGGTGTAGGATGGACTCGTGAAGTTGTCGTTCGTATGCATCAAACTCCTTTAAATGAAGTAACTGATGCAAATCCTATGTCATCTATTGGTGAAGTTTTCTATAGGGATCCGGCTGGGAACAAAATACGTTCTATGAAACAAATTGCTATGACTCGTAAGATATTATTTGCCAAATTGAATAAAGATTTATAAAGAAAGCAATTTGTGTATTTACTATATCATTAAATACAATAATTTAATATATTATTGTTTATTTTTTTTTCATGCAATAGTTGAGAAGACTCCTGTGGCTGGAATTTCAATAAAAAATTTTACTTTCGCCAAAGCACCCATTGGGGTTGGAGATCAAAAGAAAGAAAATCTTAGAAAAATCCTTAGTGGGAGACATCCCACAACAATTTCTCCATATAGACCATCAAATATAAAAGGAAAGAAAATAATGAAAGATACAAGCAGTGCATATGAGTCTGTTTCGAAAAATATTACAACTCATGAAAGCAGCCCAGGAGCAATTGATGCTGCTAAACTTAAAAGTAGTAGTAGTAGACGCTCCATTCAACCTCCCAAACGGTATGCCACAGGACAGGCATACATGTACCCAGAGAAAAGATCTAAGACTGGAACAAGAAAAGATTTAGAATAGTACGCCATTTCATTTTTTTTAAACTTAAAACTACTTGGAGCTCATTAATATTTTCCTTTTTATTATTTTTTGTGCATGTATATTTACAGCATATAAATTATATCGATTATTATTCTAATAATTCACAGTCACAGCGACCATGAGATGGAAATGGGAATGTTACCACCAAAGTATCCAATGAGAAAAGAAGATATAGCATCTAATTTAGATGATGGAGCAGGCAGACGACGAGGTCGCCCACCTACGAAAATAAAGGCGTATGATCCTAATTCACACGGCCATGGCCATCATAGTGGGTTCAATGGGGATGATGATAGTGCACTATTTCAAATATCCGCTTTCCATAATCACTCACAATCTACACTTTTCCAAGGGTAAGTATTAAGTATAGTATGTACATACTGTTATACCTACATGATATATATATACGTATAAGAAAATTACAATGGAATGAAAAATTGAAGTTGGGCAAATCATTCATATTAAATATGCGGGTATTAACATTATTTCAACTCTTGAAATGATGTATGGATAATATATGAGCTTGGTACATGATTCAAAGACTTTCTTTGAATTTCAAAGTCGGAGTGTGGGGTCAGTGGTTAATGTTCTCACCACCAGTAGCTGAGGGTCTTCGATCCCGACCGGCCGTAGATTTCTTTTACCGTTTATATGGTGTCATTGGCAGAACAAACATGTAAATGTATTCATGAATTGTCTTGATATGATACCGAAAGAAAGTTGAGACTTTTCCGAACCCTGCAGTTGGAATTTCTATAGTTTCTAAATTGCTTCTAAGGAGTTCTTACATTTTTTTTAACATTGGTTATACCATCATCATTCAAAATTTTTAAATCAAGTTATTGTTTTGTATTTACTTTTTCTATCATTTTTGAAAGCAATGATTGGAAATGTAATGTATAAATTATTTTTATAATTCCTTTTGTATGAAAAATAGTATTGAAGATGCTGCTGCGCATGCAGATGACGAAATGTATGGTGGAATGTCATCAATGATGGAGACTGAAAGCTCAGGTCAAGAAATGGATGAAGATGGATCTGAGGAATTATTACCTTGTTCTATTCGTTGTCCTGGAATGACTGGCGAGATTCCAACTCTTCAATGCAAACGATGTCTGTGTCTATATCATCCCGAGTGCTTGGCTCTTCCTCCGAATCTTAATTTTAGAAATTTCCTTTGTGCGGTAAATAAATTAAATTAACTTTTCCCTTGGATGAACAATATTATTATAGTAAATTATTACTTACGTGTGGGCACAGAAGGATATTATTATGCTTTATGTATTTTAACGATAGGAGATGTGTATTTTTTTGAATGTATTAGAATTGTGAAGGAGAGCCAGTTGATGAAATACCTCAAGCGGCTCCTCAAATGAGACAAAGTCATGGGCCTGGTGCTGGATTGGAAGCAATGAAAAAATTATTAAATAGAACAGCTAGTGGTAAACCGGGAGAAATGTCAGCAACAACAACAACAACCAATAAGAAACCACCTCCTCCTCTTCTTCCAGCATTTCCTAAATTTCCAATGGGAAATCAGAGTAGTGGAGCTGGTAAAATGTTGAGAATGATGGGGCCCAGAATGGGAGGTATGATGCAACCACCATTATCTCGGGGTCCACAAATGATGAACAAAAATAGGCGAATGCCGACATCCATGTCATTATTAAGACCATCATCATCATCCTCGTCGTCATCGTCATCAAAGGAAAGCATGTCAATATCTCCAATAAGTATGAAAAGAGGACGTGGTCGTCCACCCAAAAGTACACAAATATTGCCAAGTCTATCTAATCGTAATTTAACTATTACTCCGATCTCAATGCGAGGGCAAAGAGTCCCTCCGCCTCTTCCTAATTTAACTCCAATGGGTAGAGGAGGTTTAACAATGCCTTACTCTTTACCATCGCTGCCAAGAATGAAAGGTGGGCAAAGATTTGGACAACCGGGAATGCAACAGAACAAAGCCAGGCCGGGTATGCCTCAACTCACACTCACACAAGGCGGATCCGCAGCAGGTTCACGACTACAAGAAACAATCTTTAAAGAATTAAAGGATTTGAGTCGAGGGACACAAAAAAAAGGAAATTTGAATTTGAATATTAAAGCACTTGGATTCTCTCCATTCCGACGTTACCCACAGAGTGTAGTTAGTATTGGAACAAAGAAATTTGTTGCTGTTCCACGTGGAACAGGGATTGGAACTGATGGACAGACAGCAGGGATGAAAGGAAAAATTAATAATACAAAGAAAAATATACCACAAGGAAAGCCACCTCCAGTGACCGAACCAGAACAACCTGAGTCAATGCAAGAAGGACAAGTGGGAGGAGAAGAAGTGAAAAATGAAGAAATCCAAGAAAATGCACCTACTGCAGAGCCATCCTCCTCTTCAACTTTTCAGCATAGATTTGATGAAAATTTTCATGTTATTCACAAAGTTTTTAAGTATTTGAATGTTAAGGATCTTTTGCGTGCATCTAGAGTGTCTCAGCTTTGGAATGCTGTTGCCACTGAAAATAACCTCGTAAGTTTTTTATTAGTATTATGAAACGAATACTTATCTTTGACCCATCTTTTTTTATAAATACAATTTTTCAATATTGTTTTTTTTTTAATTTGATAAAGTGGAAAATTGTGAGGATGAAAAATAACCGAATCTCGGATATTGACGCATTTAGTCAGTTTCTCAAAAAGCAAGAGACAGAATTCGTAGACTTTCGTAAGTAATGTACTTTTTTTAATTAATCAAATGAGGTAATACTAACGCGTTCGTCGTAATCTCCATCGACATAATTACACTTGATTAAATTATTTAATTCTTCTTTTTTAAAAATAAAGGCAAGATGATCTCGGCCGGAGAAATGGATTGGGAGTCTTTGTTCAAGAGCCTCAGTGATGTACCTACAGTGCAGCGAGTTATTCTGGGACCCAGATCGGAGGAGCTTATTTCTCAAGTTCGTCAGCATTGTCCTCACATACAAGTTGTCACTTCATAAAAAAAAGCCAAACCCTCAGTAAGCTGTACTTTTTCTAGACGTCTTTGAATTTTGATTTTACTACCGACTTATGAACAGTACATAAACATTACTAACCTATTCCCACACTAATTTTTTCTTTTAGTTTTATTCATATTTATCTCGTCTCATAATAACAAGTTATTTCTATAAATATTGAGAAAGGATTATATTAAGATATCTATATATTATTGTCATACTTTCAAATGGTTTTCAATTATGAAAATTATTTTAGTACGAGAAAATAATATCTATTACCATTATTTGTTGTAAAGTTTCGTATATATAAAAACATTTTATTTGTATTCACTCATTAGAAAAGGCCTTGTTTGTATGTAGTTCCTCAAATGCAACTTGTTTTAAATGAGAATTCCATTGTGATTTTGAGTAAGATTTTTTTTTCTCGAAGCATTTATTTTACAAACTCTTTGACTCCAATTTTAGGATGAAAAATTAATTTAAAAATTAAAATTATATAGTTTTTTTTTTAAAAAAAATTAAAGCAACAAACTGATTGTTGTAGTTGTAGTTATACTTATTAAATACAATGCAAAACTCAAACGTACAGATACTGACAATTGCATTCAAAGAATATTACAAAAATATATATACATAAATGAAAATGACTAGTACGTATATGTATGCGAGAAAGAATAAACATTTTGTTGTGTTTTTAAGTGTCTGAATGTTTGTCATATGTAAAGAAATTGTCTAAATAAAACAGTAGAATGTTGGTTGTTATTTACCGAAAAAGTTCCTCTTGAAAATAGACAAACTGAAAAGCATTTTTTTTATAAAATCCTGAGCATTTATTTACTTTAAAAAATTTGTACTTTACATATATAATAATGAAGAAATATCCTCAGTATAATGGCCAGGTTTTTGTTAGATTTAATTTTATGTAATAACATACTTAGGTATGAAAACTGAAATAATTTCATCTCAAATAAATTGACATTTTACTTTTACACAATTCCTAACGTTGAAATTGAAATAGATAAATGCTATAAAATTCCAGAGGAGATTATTGGTGAGCAGGTTTGAAAGTACTAACGACAAGCACCACAGTGATTTGTGTGTAACGTGATCATCATTTCAATTAAGTCACCCAAATATCCTTTCTTACTTTGGGATGCTGAAGCAAAATATTTGACAAGATCCTTCTCTTCATTTTGATTCACCGAAAGTTTGAAAGATTGAATTACCGTGGGCCAAATAGAGGCACTCGTAACTGTTTTGACTTTTGCTTCTGTAAAGTGGACGATGCTTTCAGGGCTGCAAATTTTTAGTACAATGACTTTTTTGTTTTCTACTATGAATTTTTTCCTGGGCTTCCATGCATGAAGAAGTGAAATGAATGCCTCTTGAGTTTTTTTTATTTCCTCTGCCAGTGCTGAATTTCCTGTATTTCCTGCTCAATTTAAAAGAAATTCCGATATTGTAAGACTGAACTTTCAACTGAGCGTTAATTAATTATGATTACATTAATAAGTGTACCTGTTACGTACATATTACATACTATTGTCCTTTTGTCTTGCTTACTTGTACTAGAATTTATGAGATCCTTAATTGTAGATGCCCTCTCAGTGGAGTCCGAATCCGACTCTAATTCATCATCATCAGAAGTCAGTATACTCGAAAACAGTGTGTTCCTTTTCAGGGTGTCGTTGTGTCCGGTAAATCTTGGAGATTCATCACTGTCCACAGGGTCTGGAGAAAGTAATGTCATTATTTGAAATGCCAAAATGTAGCTGAATGACTTATTTACGATATTGTAAAGATTCATGAAACATTTTTCTTTTTAAAAAAAGTTTTTTTTACCTTGTGGCTCTGGGCTCCCGGTTTCAGCAGGTAATTTATCCGTTGATATTTCCGGCAATTGAGAAAGGATGCTGGATGTTTCTGAACTGGATTCCCCCAAATATGCTTTCGTCATGTAAAGAAAAATATTATTCAGGTTTTCTTGATGTTTTTTGTGACTATCCTGCTTGCTATTTTGTCCAATACCTTCTGTGAATTCTTGTACAGCGAGCACAAGATTTTTGAACAAACTTTCTTGCCAAGACTCCATTTTAATATAAGAATTTCTAATTCGATTTTAATTATTAGCGTTTTTTGTTTTGATTTTCTTATATTATAAATTGAGAAAATTAAATTTTGAAACTTGTTGATCTGACAATGATCAGAATGAGTAGCAACTTGAAGTCTTTCTCGAGTAAGCGCTTTTAAAATTGTCAACCGTGTTAAGAATAAGAAGGTTCAAGAATTTTAACGACAGTTAAATTATTTTTAAGCCAAACAATTCCATCCTTCCTTATATCTTATCTTATACAATACATATTCTGTTTAGACGTTTTCCCTTCTACATTGCATCAGTCGATATATAGGTATAGGCAAGCGTAACATGTATATATAATTTAAATTTCAAGTTGACGAACTAAACGCAATTATAGCCATGAACCTAATTATGAAATTTTGAGTAATTTTCTTCAAATTCGTAAAACATTCATTCTGTGTCATCCATCAAAGCATCAGGAGGCAGACAGAAATAACAAAGTAGTCAGGTAAATGTCATTTACAATCGCTGGAATTTATTCAGTGACTTCATTGCGGTTCCCAACCACTCCTTGCCCTCTCTGAGCTGAACCCCTCTGAACTCTGAACCGTGTTCATACGGATTTCAAACTATGTCAAAATACTAAGTGATGAAGTGAGTAGAGGAGGAAATGCTCAGTTTCCAACTTTGTTCTCTGCACTTACGTACATATCTCATAATAGTGTGTAGAACAGTTCTACTAGAACTACATCAATTTGAATAACTTGTAGAGTGTATATAGAGTGTGTGCAGTCTCTTGGAGCTCAGAGCTTTGGCCGGACTCAATTCCAAATAATTTACCTATGCATTTTTTACATACATATGCATATATTTTATGCAAACATATTTATTTACATGTGTATAATTATAATAATATAAATGTTTGCTTTGACACTTGATAACTTTTAAACTCTAGGCTGTGACTGCTGGAGTATGAGAATTTTCGATTCCAATCATAAAAAGCGTCCTACTCATTTTTCGGTTTGTTGGCCTTAAAGTGTTGTAAACTTTCATACATGAACTTGATAAAGTCCTATCCAAATCAAATCAGGAGCAATCATAGTCGTTTTTCTGCTAAAAAAAGTTTACTTTCCCCAGATAATACTATACACACTGTCGACGTATATAGTTATTAGTATTAAATATCTCTCCAACTTTGTGTGATGGGCGCTTTGAACTTTTTTCAATTCCATTGATGCGTTAGAGCAGCTATATATATATATGTTCTTCGGAAAACCTCTGACTGGAACATGAAAATTAACATACAATCAAATTTTCCAATATTACACGTGGGAAAGGGAGAAAGGCGTGAGCAAAATCAGCCAAAGAAGTTCATGTTCCGTCTTTCATGTTCAATGCGTGGTGGTCTAGACTCTAGACTCTAGAATCAAGAGTTAATACTAGATTGGCATGATGTAAACGATGATTAACGATGACAAATTTGAAAAGGGTTGAAATTTAAAATATTAGTCAGTATATTATTATAGCAAAGCAAAATACTGGCAAGATAAACTTATAAATATTTAGTTGGATTTAATTAGGGGCAGAAAGGTACAGTTGCGTCAAAATGCAAGAGACTTTTCTTTTAGTATATATATGTACTATTTAAAATGTACATATATATATATACATATGTATAGGTAGATTTGCAGTTTTGCCATGGTGTTTCATACTTCTTGTATGGGAAATGAGACTGAGGTAACGATGTATGCACATTCATATATTTTTTCAAATGATGGAAATGGGAAATCTCGTGTGAAAGTCAGATGAGGTTTCTATACATGTAGAAACATGCATGTTTTTGTTACCGCATGACAGAAACTGAGTGTATGAAAATGGAAGATTCGAAAGACTGAAATAATGTTAATAGGCAGCGCTTACTTTACTAAAACTCACACAAAAGAGAGAGAGAGCGACCAACATTCATACGATATGTAGAAGCCAAAAGCAGCAGCATATGTATCGACACATATCTCCACGACTTTAGTTATTACTTCATTTTATACATTCTGCATTCTGTACAAATCTGAGCTCAGCTGTCATTCACATGCCCCACGTTGCATTTCGCTGCCTCATTCCATGTATGTTAGATATATATTCTCTTGTACCTATACTCGGCTTTTCCGTCAATCCTCATTTCCTTACCTCTCTCCATTTTTCCTCGGCTACATAGATTTTCCCCAACTTTTGAATCCATGAACAAAACTTTCAACAGTTTCAACCGCTAACTAAAATCCTTATACGATCTACATTTTTTTTTTTTGCTTATTCTCGTGTCCTCACTTTTTCAGTGACGAATGCATATATTGTAAACTTCTTCAGCAACGAACGCACAAGCTTTACACTTAAATTTGTTTGATTTCCAGGAAAAAAATCCTTGTTATGGAATCGAAAGATGGCTGTAATCAAGATTTTTTATTTTTAAAAAAAGTTTTACTGTGAGACCAAGACGATTGACAGCGATGAGCTTGAAAAATGTAAAAAAAGTTGGGACTTGAAAAGAAGAAGTACATATGTATATACAGATAGGTGAAGGCAGTAAATATGTTGGTTTGAAAATCGGGAAAAGTTACATGGTGCAGCTCTCTTGCTTCTCCTACACATATACTACAAACTTTTTTCCTAGTTTTCTAGAATTCAAATTGCGTGCAACGTTCAGGATTTTGGAAATCAAGTAAAAGAGCATGTGGAGAACAGATAGACTTGTACATATTACACAAATTCATACATGATTATGAAGAACCCCACTTTTTTAAGATTTCTTCTGAATTCCTCACTCAACTGGAGACAAGAATCGACAGTTCCATATGTGCAAAGATTATACAAACAAAATACATAGTGTATAAAGATAAAATTCAAATCTATATGAATACTTTATGGTTCTTTTTTTACTTGACGTGAACCAAAATGTATAAAGTATTCAACTATTCAACGTAGTCAGTGGGGAGGGGGGGATGAAAATGAGATTGAATCCATTTAACCTTCAAGCTTCTGAAAAGAAAGTCAGAACATAATAATACAGCTTGGAGAGCGAAAGATACATATATATATCTTATATATACATGTATCTGTACATACATACATATTCTGACTCAATCCTTTCCATCAAATAAATTCACAGATGTTCGAACATGACAAATGGAAATACCATATATATTCCATGGATTAGACGAATCTTAACACATGCTCTCAGTCTATAATGAGTAAACGGGAAAATACATGAGCAACGAAAAGATGTCTTCTGATGATCAATAATCAACCTTCTTCACCTTTTCCCACATTCATTTATTTACATTTCCTGTCACACAGTACGAGTTTTTTTTGCTGGAGCTTGCTTGAACAAAGCTTTAAATTTTCTTAGGAAAACTGGATCATCTATATGTACACACTCTCAAATATTAAAATCCAATGGACAAAAAAAATAAACATGTTGCTATTTCGTTGCTTACATGCATGTAACATGACTCAAGATCGATTTTCCTTCTGTCAGATTTGTCATCAGGAAAGAAATAAAATAAAATGTATGTATGTGTAAAACAGTCTCAAATTGAATCACCACACTTTTTTTTTTAAATCAAAATAAATTCCTTCCTGTACAAATTTTGTTATGCTGCAATCAGCAGTTGTACTTACATATAAGTAAGTATACGTACGCCGCTAGACAAAGTAAATTCCTTATTGCAAAATCAAAGTCTATTGTGCATTGTCAATTTTCAATTTCCATTGAGTCGGGCTGTTCACATGGTAAAAAATATATAGAGTAGGAATGTAACAAAAGGTTATATAGGTACTACAAAGTACTGAGTACATTATTACCTTCTATACAACTGTAATATACAACTCAGAATTTTCTCTACACATAAATATTAGCTTTTGTCGGTAGTCAGCTAGTCGGTTTATTTTATATAGATTTATTAAGAGCTAAGTAGATGATGAGAATTTAGAGTACATATATGAAGTACGATTGATTGTGTCGTAGAAAGGAAACTCTATGTATGATTTAATACCGGTAGATTGTTAGCTAACTTCGTGTATATTATGTACACACTTTTTTCTACACACATATATTCCTTCGTGTATGAAATATCCAATTTAAATATTTATATTGCATTATACCATATACTCTCCTTTGTTCTTACATTTTAAAATTAGATTCAATCTTCTGTACATAATATTTTGTCCATTGTTGTGTGTATTGTTACAGAATAGAATCTTCTCCAACTGTTATTGCAATATTGCAATAAGTTCAATATACAATCAAGACCAAGGAGAGAGAAAAGACAAGGAAGCACACAAACTACTAACAATAAGTACCTACTAAAATGCACACGTATTTATGTATTGTAAAGTTTACAATGTAAACTGACTAAAGGACTAAACTATAGAGGCAGAGTGTCGGGCATTGCCTTTTACTTTTTCAGATATCATCAATAATTTTATCATTGGGCATCATTGTGATTGCTGATCAGTCAAGAACCATTCACATCACACAAAAGACAAAATTTAAAATAAAAAAACACACATCTTGCTGCAAATTATATATAAATGCTTTTGCCTTTTATAGAAATAATGAAGAAAAAACTAAATAATTAACTGACATGTTACAAATGGCTGCAAATACCTGATAATGGATGTTAAGTCAAATATAAGTGCTTATTGGTGTAAAAACGTCGGGGTCCACACTTCACATACCATTTTCAACCGTGGGTTTAACATCAAAGCTCATCTTATCATATTCTTCTCGAGTACACATTCCAAACTTCCGGGAATACCAGACATTTAATTTCCCTTCTACATTAAAGCTATATGGCCACAAGAAAAGAACGAACTTCTGCTGAATTCTGATGAAGTTTGAGCAATCTCTAATTTGCCAAACAAAATCATTGTGATATTCCGATAACTCAAATCTCAAGTTTGCCATTCATTTTCAATCAAGGTCATTGACCTGCGGTTTTCATTTTTTTTCATTTTTGATGCCATTGGATAAATATTGCATGTATTCAGATTAAAGGACTTAAAAGTCAAATGTGATTCATATTAATAATTCACAATTTAGAAGCCTTGAAGAAAACGTTGAGGTTGAGGTGGAATGTTTTTAAAATCTCAATCTTTACAATAATAAATATAATGTGAACTTTGCATTTGTACACATATTTACTATTACTTACAGTCTTGAATCAACTCTGAATTAACTATATATATATAGCGAAAGCGGATGAACGAGATTTTAAAGACTATACAGTATCCTTCATTATGACTGACTATTGGAGGATAAAAGAGAGACTTGATTTTTATATCTCAAATTTCAATTCAATTAGCCATTAGCTATTATTTATTTTTTAAATATTGAATGGACATTATACAAGACAGATATAGAGTTTAGATTTCGAAGCGAATCTATTGACTGACGAGCCGTGTGTTCATGTGTAAGTGCATATTTATATTCGAAGAACGAGAGAGGCAGAGAGGCGTTTCTCTTGAGCTCTTTTGGTTTTGGAATTTGTGCCTTCAGAGTTTTTATAGGAAGCTTTTGTCCTTTGCCCTTGTCGAAATTTGATTTTGACACCATATTATGTGTGTGTAAAAGTGTAAATGCTTCATTTACATGTGTAATCCGCATGTTATATAGCACTCACAATATAGGAAACCTTAACAAAAACGAAAGGATGGTTTATAATAATCGAAAAAAAAAATTTCATTCTATACTGAGAGAAAATATAGAGAGAGCTCTTTTTGTTCTTATCACTTTGAGACGTGGACTTGGACATGAATTTCCATGATAAAGTTGAAATACAAGGTGAATTGTGTTACTGTATAAAAAAACACTGCATTATGACTAGACTAAATTATGGTTCTATAAATTCTTCAATTCTTCACTTAACCAGATTAAAAAAAATGTAAAGCAAAGGCTTCAGTCGAGCTATGCTATATGCCTGCTATATCAGAATCAAATTAACTCACAATCCCCCTTTTTGATCCATACGAACTACAAACACTACACACACATTCTTTAAAATCATCATCAACGTTTCAGATTTTAGATTTTCTCATAATTATATATATATATATACTTATTTTACGATTGACAATGTCATTTTGACATCCACGTGGTAAAGACGGCTTGTAATTCCCAATCTAATCAGTGCACTGTGTGAATTTGGGGAAGTAATTTATAAAACAAGCTTTGATCTCCATTTGTCATTTGAATACAAAAACAAAGTACTGGCATTGGCTTGGCGGAGAAGAACTTGAGGAAAGTTGGAATCAATGATTCAAATTAAAGTCATTTGCATTACATTACATTACATAGTTCCATCCAGCCCGTGAATTTTTCTAATCCACCAACGTCTCAAATTAATGAATTTATGAAGTAAATAAGAAAATGCCTTCAATTAACTTTACTAGGAAAACTTTTTCCACACACTTTTATTGAACTGACATCAAACATTCATCATCATGGCACTAATCAGTTTATTTAGGCTTCAGTTACAATCGAAAGTTGATAAAAAACAAACACAAATCCAAGCATTATAGGCAGTTAAATTTTTTTTTGCACCTACTTACATGTACTTTCTTTGAATTTGAATGAATTAACATCAGACAATTTATCGTACATATATACAGAAACATTAGGATTCCTTTCTATTAACTATATAGATGTAAATATATCCATATGCATATGCAAGTACGCCATTAAATTTGCCGTTACCGATTATACTCAACTGCAGATACAAAGGACGGTTAGAAAAGGAGAGTAATTTGTTACTATCGTTATTTGTTGTCATATCTGTACTGCTTATAATTTATACATAGGCGCTTAGGGTAATATCATTTTCCCTACACCCTCAACTTGTATACACACATCAAGGAATAACAACAAATACAGATAAATAATAAATATGGCATTTGACGATTCGCAAAAGTATTTTGCGTATACACATGTATGTAGGTACATATAGAGTGGAATTAGCAAAGAGACGCAATGAAAATGCATTCATGTATAACACAGAGAGAGAGAAATGAACTATGAAAACAGTTTATAATTATAAAGCCGTAAGCATCAGCCCTGAGTTCTGCTAAATCAAAATTCATGCAACTAATCGAAAGGAACAAAGGAAATGCAAGAAGAGAGAGAGAGAGATAGAGAAATACTTACTTAATATGTTATTATAATAACATTTACGAATCCAGATATATAGGGCGTATAAGGAATTGCCGAAAAGCAAAAGTTTTGTATGATCACGACTGTATATTTTACATTTTATATAGCCTATAGCCAAAGGCAAAGGCTCTGATTCAGTTTCTAGTTTCTACAGCTTGATATTATACAGATTCTAATGATTTTGATAGCTCTCCTCTTGAGTCTTGAGCATGTCTATAATTGCCAATATGTGTGCAGTTGACATTTTATTATAACGTACAGATTTTTTTCCCCAATATTTCTTCCCAAGGGTATCCTGTAAATGACTATAAAATATATTATATATATTATGCATTGAAATGTATTGTGTGTACATTCTAGATTGTTCAATGAGTGTATATGTTACAGGGATTATGTATATTTCAGTTACTTTATATAATCCCTAGTTATTTTATATAATAACGTA
>JAIUND010003704.1:0-14740 GCA_034699125.1 Gisinianus flammeolus
GCCAATGTTTTGTAAACGTGAATCGTGACGTCACTGGGCGACAAAACCATAGAAAATAGAGAATCGGCCGCAGGTTGCTTTTGGCAACGGAAATGTAAACCAAGTACATTTAGTAGTAATGTGTTTTATACATAATATAGGTAAATCTTAAATATGAGATTTTTGGTTCGTTGTAACTGTTATATTAGGAGAAAGTCTAAAAGTTAAAATAGTAGACTATGACATGAACTATCCTTTATTCCTTATGTAAATATCATGGAGTATTATGTAAAATGGGCGTTTTGAAAATGTCAAGAAAATACAAACTTGTAGAACACCAGCTATACATGGCCTATTAAACTAGTGGGAAAACGTTTCTTGGGGCTAATTGTCTGAATATATTATAGACGTAACTTAAAGTTACGTTGTAGTTAGTTAGACGTAGTTAAATTGAATACCTATTGAATACGGTATTATTAGTTATTCATAGAAGATAAGGAGTAAAAGAGAGAAAATTTGCATAATAGGAGAGGTTGAGAGATGGGAATAAGAGAAGAGTTGAAAAGAGTATATGTACATACATACATGGAATAATTTTATAGAAAAAAATGAACAATCTCCTGGAGTATACAGGTAAATACGTGTATTTGAATAATTTCATACACATATTGTATATGTTCACAAAAGTCCTTTCGGACGAACACTTCATTTAAATTAAATATATCTAATTTATAAATTTGAAGAATGAGTCTATATAGGGCTTGGATTATTGCTATATTATACTGCACATGTATTTTAGTATAATTCAATAGCAATAACCGACTTGGTAAATTTACCTATTCAAAAAATCTGCAGGTATATAAATACTTTTATAGTCAAATAGTCACCTTCAAAGGTTATTTGAAAACTAGAATTATTATATACTATACACAACTGTTTATCTAATTTACACATAATACAAAATAACTTTTTACATATATATGTATTAGTTTCCTCACTGGTATCTGACTATGTACCATCCCTTCCCAATAAAACCATGACAAGTTTAAACCCTTCTCTCTTTTTTAAATATACTTATTGTTCCTCAAATACGATTTTGCCATCTCGTACCGTTAAACTAACTTCAACACGATGCCTTTGACTAGTGGTCGTTGTATCATCATGAGTATTATTTTGAGCTCCAAAAGTGTCTTCATCCTCCTCCTCGTCATCATCTTTGGTGACGACAATTTCGGATCTCAGTTCTACAGGTAAATTAACATTTTCAACTTCATCATCCACAAAATCTTCAACTTCTTCATTATTGATTTCCTCCAAATCATTAAGTGTAGCCGAGGAATCTGCCAATTCACTGGTCAATGTTACAAGTGGAGCATTTAAAGATCCAGATAAATCTTCGGAAGTCTCTTGGGTATTATTTAAATGTCGTAAACAGGGGAAATCGAAATCATCCATGGGACTCAAACTCGAAGCCTCTTCTAATTTCTTTCTCAAACCCGACTCAATTTTTTCAATAAATTGACTAGTCGAGTCTGTTTCTTCTGATGAATGTGTTCTCTCGGAAATTCGAGATAGTGTTCGTGGAAAACCAATTGTTCCGGCTCCTATGTTTAAAAATAAAGGTGCTTCAGGACTCTCACTATGTTCACTCAACGTGTCCGAATTACGAGACTCTACAAAATCATACAATGGATCCGGAAGGGAGTCTGAACTGGACTGTTTACTGAGGGAGTCACCTCCAATGGATGCAAGGACCGCTGCAGATGGCAACATGTTTGGTTGAATATTGTTAGCTGCAGCTGTTATTGCTGGAGTTATGACTGATGATAATAATGGTTCTTCTAGGATCGGAGGAGGGATATTAGCATCATCGGTTATTGAACTTTTTCGGGCTGGTATAGCGGGTTTATTGGATTCATCATCCTCCTGACTCATAGAGAATGTTCGACTAAGATGAAGACGACGACTTGTCAACTCTAAAGCTGCATTTTCAATGACAGTGGTTAAGGAGTCTGTCATTGACGTTTGTTCAATTTCCGCACTGGAGCGACGACGATTATAAGAACCTCGACGGGATGGATAATTAAATTGAAGAATATCTGCTGGTGGAGGGGGATATCTTGGTGTTTCACAATTATATTCCAGATCTGTGTCTGGTAGTGGTGGTAATGGAAAGTCATCTAAACTAGTAGTTGAATCTTTTCTAAATTTTCTAAGCAGAATATCCATTGGTTTTTCCTCAAAGGATTTATTACTACTATCATCAGGAAGTTGAGTAGTTTCTTCTGCTTTTTCTCCAATCAGTTCATCTGGTGTCATTGTTTTATCATCTTCATCCTTTTCAACTTCTATTTCCAAATTTTTTAATTCTTTATTATTGTCTTCCTCTACCTCTTCCTCTTCTTCTTCTTCAAATATTGTCTTTTCCTGCTGTTTCTCAACCATGTTTACTTCATTTTCTAAAATTGTATGTTGATGTATTTTTTCCTTGACAATGGATTCTTGAAGTTGTTCTAAATTGTCAATTTCCATCATCTCAATACTTTCTTCTTTAGTTTCCTCTTGTTTGTCATCTTCATCACCATCTTCAATATCCAAAATTTCCTCATCTTCCTCACGAATGGATTCATAGACACATGAGAGTTGTTCTCCACCCTGTTCTCCAGTGACATCTTCATCCTCTTCTTCTTCATATGCTTGCTCACCCTCGCTGGAGATTTCATCTTTCCCATCCGTGTCAATTTCTTTATCATCACAAGGTTCATCTTCTTCCAAAATGTCTGAGATTTTATCAGTATCATCGATATCATTCGAGTCATCTCCTTTCACATCAATTTGAATGCCCCCATCCTCCTCATCCTCATCCTCATCCTTTCCACAAACACCAGTTTCTTCTTCCAATTCTTCAACAATGGTTCCAATGTCTGTGCTAAAATTTCCAACAGTCGTAGTTGAGAATGCTCCATCCAGAGTAACTTCATTCAAATCTTTGACAAATTCTACATTTACACTTTTCATAATGTCCTCAAGAAGATCTGCAGCAGCTGTTTCTACTTCTTCACGTCGCTCATTTGAAATTATTTTCTTCATATTACCACTAGTATTATTCATAATACTATTATTATTACCGTGGAATTTACCTCTTTGTTGCCTCCTTACGGCAAATGAAAATGGATCAACTTCATCCCAAACAGGGGGACAATCTAATGTATCATCCCTCCAACTAAAATTTGTAACAGGGGGTAAATCCGTCATGGAACAAAATATAAGTCGTTTTAGTTGTTGAGCTGCCGAGGACTCGGTTCCACCATAGGATTTGGATTTGGATAAAGATTCATGATGATGATGGTACAAGTTCATGGTACTTCCGGGTGAAGAGGATGTAGACTCTAAATCAATTCGTCGTCGTAATAAATAAGGAACGTCTACTTCTTCAAAATGAATTGAGGATTTTGGCACGTGACTCCCTGATGAAGATGATGTAGAAACATTCCCACAACTTCCTTTCCCTGGTTTTCTTTCTGTGGAAGATCTCTTGAGTACGTAACTTGGTTTATTCATTGTATCAAATGCTCCTTCAGACTTTGTTTTCCTTACAAGATTTTTTCTACAATGTCTATAACTCTTTTCAATCACTGCTGGTGGCTCAGACTCGAATGAATCTTCCATGAGAGGCTCCAACTCGAAGGATTTTGATACTCCAATTTCATTTGGTGCAATATGATAAGTTGCTCGCCCATTCATTGTTTTTTGTTGCTGAATTTCGTTTTGTGTTGTAGAGTCCCTTTCAATGATTTCATTATGCTGATTATTTGATTCAATCATTTCTTTTGACTTTGTCGTCGTCGTTGCTGTTGTTTCATCATTTAATTTTAATTTTTCTTCATCATTCAGATCATAGTCAGTCTCAATATTCATTTTATTACTATTTCCTTGTAGAGGTGGTTGATGCAGCTGTACAACATCTGGAGGAGGAGGACTGGTCACAGCTGATGCTAATCTTACACTACTACTACTGCTAATTTTAATGCTGTTATTCCTACTCTCGCTCACGGATGCGACAATCTCGGGAGCAACACATTTATTTTTACTGTTCATAGCAATCGCAGTAGGTTTTTTAGGTGGAAGTGGGGGTGGGACTTGAGGGAAAACGGGGGCTTTAATTACAGAAACATCCACTTCAATAGGATTGCTATGTACTTTCCTAGCATGTGAATGGGTTTCTTTCATGCCACTTTTGGAATTTTCTTTCGTGCCCAGTGAACTACTACAACTAATAATATCCTTAGTATTTGAATTTACATTAGATGATTTAGACTTGTTGTTATGAATATTGGAAACATATTCCTTATTACTACGATTGCTCGTCGAGTAAGTAATAATTTCACTTTCCAATTTATCAATAACTTCCATCTTCTTTTTCATTTTACGTTTGAAGCTACCACTTGTGCTAATGGCACCCGTTTCCAACCAAATCCCTGCTTCTTCTACTAATTGCTCTTCAGATTTTAAATTTAATACTCTTTTCACTTTCTCTTCAGGTTTTTTAGTGGTAGGAGGAGGGACTTGTACCGGTAGGATTGGAGGAGGAGATGGTAAGGGAAGGACTGTGGTTGTTACTGCAGGAGGAGTTGTTACTAATGTTGGAGAAGTTAATGGATCCTCACAGTCTTCAAAAAACGATTCTTTTTGATGTATTAAACGTCTTCGACTGTTTGACACATTATTAGAAATCTCATCAACCCTCTCATTACTAACAAGCAAATCATAACTACCCTGACTAGTAGTCTCATCTCCTGCTCTATGAAATTCATCATCTGTGACTTTTTTCCTTGGTAATTTATCCTTACGCCTAGGTATAGTAAAATAATTAATCTCATCGTCATCTTCCGAGACAGATATTTCAGAACGTACAGTTAAACTCTTTGATCTCTGTTTACGTGTCCTACGTATAATTTCTTTTGGCTGTTGCTGTGTGGACACCATAGGTATAGACTCGATAATTTTTAATTTTTTCTCAACACCTTTCACCGTAGTTACAGGGAATTCATTTTGGCCAAAGCTTAGACTACCAAAAAGTTTTGTATCCGACCCTATTGACTCGTCTGACAATTTTTCATCATCGTAATACTCTACAGGAGGTGTAGGTGGAGAAGTTAATGGATCCTCATAATCTTCAAAAAAAGATTGTTTTTGATGCATTAAACGTCTTTGCCTACTTGAAATCTCATCAACTCTCTCATTACTAACAAGCAAATCATAACTACCCTGCCTAGTACTCCTAGTCTAGCAGTCTCATCTCCTGCTCTATGAAATTCATCATCGGTGACTTTTTTCCTTGGTAATTTATCCTTACGCCTATAGGTACAGTAAAATAATTAATCTCATCATCATCTTCCGAGACAGATATTTCTGAACGTGATTGTCAATACTCATAAACTCTCATACTAATACTCATGCATACATCCTTGGTTGTGTCGCCAATTGCCTAAATTTTGAGAGGAAGTCATGTCATGACTCATGAGGATTCTGAGAATCCGATTCTCAAAACTTGAATTTTTGACATGTGAACATTTATGGTTATACATTATAAATAAATTATAATGTGTTTCAATTACATTTACCTATATAATAATGGTGTTTGTGGAGCATCATGTGAATGTTATGATCATTGTAAATTGGAAAAGGGAAAAGCACGTTCCAAGCGCTACAAAATTTTGTATGTCAGTACTATAGACTTGATGTGAACAGTAGTCGCACAAATCACCGTCTTGAATGTAAATATTAACTGAGTTTCACCCGCTAATTCAATACTCCCTTACGTTAATTTATTATTTTCCTTTTTTCTTGGTTCCCTGTCATTAACTCGAATTCTCCCTTTAATTGATTTCCCCTTATTGATTGAGTTTCCTCCGTTAATTCGCTGCCCTTCGTTAACTTGTTACCCCCCCCCCCTTAATCGAATTTCTCCCCACTAATGTTTCCAACCGTTAAATCAGTGTCTCGGTTAATCGAGTTCCATCCGTTAACCCGGTTCCCACCGTTAATTGCTTCTACCCCATCAATTTAATCCCCCCAGTAACTGGCTTCTCTCCGTGTGTTAGTTTCCACACATTACGTGGTTCCCCCCGTTAATTGGATTTATCCCTTTAAGTTGTTTCCCCCTTGAGTTTATTCTCGTTTGCTTCTCCAGTTAATTGGGCTTCGCCCAGTTCGCCCGTTTATATATCTTTTCCCTCGTTAATTGGGATTTGTCCATTTAATTTCCACCCCCTATTAATTGAGTTTACTCTTAAACTAGTTTCCCCCCGTAAATTCGTGTGTAAAAAGTATACCAAAAATCGCTATTTCTTGGTTTTGGAAGTCATCCCTTCATTACATTTTTTTTAAATCTTTTTTTTCTAAGCTTTAAATCAGTTTAGAAAGCTACCTGCAAAAGGAATTGCGTGCGACGCTTTTGGTTTAGCCAGGAAAAATCCGCGAAGATTCCTTGAAAACTGTTCGCCGTCATTGTTTTTTTGCAACAAATGACTTTGCAAAGCAATGTTTTCTGATCAATTAAAGATCAACTCAATTAAAAAGACAACTTTTCTGGACTTTTTCATGTCAAATGCATTGTAAGATTTTCGCAGAGATTTTCCGGGTTTTGACTACTTTCATGAAACAAATTTAAATTGAATATTTTAAAAATATAATTTTGTTTCTTTGGTCATTTTCGTATCCGATTAAAATTGCCGTACACATATTTTCCAAAAAATTAGAAGGAATTCCCTTTCTATAAGAAATTAGTACTTGATAATAGTCTACACAATGGATAACGAAGACTACTTATAAATATTTAGAATAAACCCGCATCCATTTGAGTATCAAAAGTTCTATGTGTTCTTACACTATCTTGTGTATATATATGTGTTGATAGAACAGTACAACTTTATTCAGAATCAAAAAACCTGTATATACTGATGTCATATTCCGTGTATGCATGAGTATTAGTATGAGTTTATGAGTGTTGACAATCACGTTCAGAAATATCTGTCTCGGAAGATGATGAGATTAATTATTTTACTGTACCTATAGGCGTAAGGATAAATTACCAAGGAAAAAAGTCACCGATGATGAATTTCATAGAGCAGGAGATGAGACTGCTAGACTAGGAGTACTAGGCAGGGTAGTTATGATTTGCTTGTTAGTAATAAGAGAGTTGATGAGATTTCAAGTAGTGTGACTATATATTTAGTCGTTAATAAAAATTATTTAAAATTGTAAATACCTTGCGGAGGATACATTGCGGGAGCCGGAGCCGCTCGAACGATTCCTTGTGGTCCTACAATTTCAAATAAAAATATGTCATGACTTATCATTACAACTGCATCACTAATTTAGCAGAAATAATTAATATACACGACTTGACATTTCATCACTGTAGAAAGACAATTAGATGGTTAGCATACCCGAAAATGAATTAGGAACATATCGCTGTGGTGATGAAGTGACTGACGTTCCTGGAGACAGTGTATCTTGTTGCGAGTCTTGTGAGCGAATCTCTACGGGCGAATCAGGATAGTCAGTCTGTAAATATTTCATAATGTTGTAATGAACTCAATCCCAACATATAAAGTAAACACACACATACGCATCGATTTTTTCTCTACTCTCTACAGTGTAGAGTCTACACACCGCCCTACACATCAGCTACATTCTGATATTCCAGCAATAAAACTAGAGTTTTAAAATCCTTCATTTCTCCTCTTTCTGTCTTATACTTAAATAATACATTACGAACAGGATTATTTACTACACGAACTCTTGTACATTTAATAAAAAAATTAACTGAAACTTGGCACACAAATGTATGTATGGTAACCATATTCATTTACACATTCCCTTTTGTAGGATGCAGTCTACATGATGTAGGTATACATGAAATGTTTATTTGTGGGATAACTCTGTACTTAAACTGAACTGTAGTACGTGGTCAAATATGTATGTACTGGAATGCACTATTACCATATTTGGATAAATTTTGTCCATGACTTGATCCATAGGAAGAACTGCAGAAGCTGCAGACATCATAGCTGGAGAGGAGCAAGATGTAGAAACACCAGAATGATGTCCACCCGAAACACTCGCAGAGGACATGACATTGTGTGTACTTCGGAATGAGGCTGATCTACTGTAAATCAAACATGGCCGAAAAAAACCAAGCCTGAATTTTAATATCGCTAAGCTGTTTCGTGCTTCCGTGCAAGTACATTTATAAATACACAACCTACATACTTATATTGCTGCATAAATTTGTAAAACGTCTTCTTTTTTATATAGTCTGCGTCTTGAATTAAAATTTTTACCTTTGAAATGCGGAAGATCCACTAACAGGAGCACCACGTTTTACAAAGCTGTTTCAAGAAACGGTAGAGAAGAACACAGAGAAAATTAAAATAAAGAGCACAACATAGAAATTAGAGTAATCCACAATTCAGTTACAATGTGGAAACACATTTTTGTTCTCGATTTACTACTGTGTTTTTTGTTTATAAAAATGATGATGATGAATGATGTTCATTCAATGAACAAAGATGAGTAAAAAACTAAAAAAACTTACTTTTCACGAACAAAAGCCACCATTTGTTTCTACAAGTGAATATGAAATTACAAAATCATTTAAAATTTACTGTTGAAAAATATTGTATAATTTTGCAAATGTTTCCTACATGGCTACGCAATTGCACTAAGTACAGTAAATAAAACAATTGACTCACTTGAGTACGGCCAGAATATCGGAAACTTGATCCCCTGGCGGTAAGTAATCCTTTTGAGCGACCTGAAGATGCCGAGGACAGGTTAGGAGCTTTTTCACATCTAAAAAAGGCGTGATGCTCAACACATCTTTTCCAAAATGACTTGCATTCATTGCGTGTTTCAAAAAGAAATTCAACCGTTTCTTTATAGTAACCCTAAAAAGGAAATCAATACCAGTTTGTGAATGTCTGTATTTGCCGTTTTATTACATTTTTATTTTATTTTTTATGATAAAAATAATAGCAATTAGGTAAGATATTACTGAAGATGCTTAATTTAGTATTATTATTAAAGTATCACCTCCGTGTTCTATTGCAACAAAGACAGACATAAGATAAAGACAAGATATTGGCGTAGAAGCAAAAATCACCACCACCAACACATTACAAAATAAGTATACGTAAATAGTAGTAAATACATAGGTATAATTAATAATATTAAGAGATTGCCAACAACTATAAAACAAGACAATATAATGCATGCTTACAATAGTAATGGTAATAGGTATGTATAACTATATATATAATATATTGTTCATACTACATATTGTACGTAATAAAAATTCAAATCACTGAAAAAACTAAACTTACGTATCCCTCCGGATGTAGCTTGAGAATAAAACGTTTCCGTTTGAAGCTCAATTTCCGAATCTTTGCCCAACTAAACGTGGATATTTTGGTGAAATTTTGAAAAACGATAATACCCAAATGGCATACTGATAGATTTAACGGTACACCTTCCTCATCCTTTATTTTTAACGAAAGAGAAAGTTTTTCAAATGTTGGCATTAGCATGATCAATTTCATAAGTTCTTCAAATACAAAAATAAATAGTTAACAATATTAACATTATACTAAAATTACAGTTAAAATTACCTTTGCAGGATGCATTTTGATGCCATATAATTCAGTTCTTCTTGCCGTTTCTAACAAGTCTATAAATTAGACATGAGTGAATATGAATTAATGGCAAGTCGGCAAGTCACTTTGAGCAATTATCACACAATAATCAAGTAAATTATTTATAATTTATAGTAGTTTTAGTTTATAAACAAATACTTACGAAGGTCAGCCTCGGCCGGACTTTGTCCACAATCTTCAAGATGGAAAAAAATATTGAATAAAAAAATAGCATGTAAGTAAGTACTTTTACATTATTTACAATACGTCTATGACGGGAAATCCATTTTTAATACTAGGCTATATTATAGCAAATCAACGACTCTATTTATTTAAAGAGAATATTTGTTACTCACGTTTACGATGATTCTCTCGAATTCTTTTAACCTATATAAAAACCAGAGACATATTGTAATCAATCATTATGAAAAAAGGATCCGTAACAACAGAAAAACTTCGGGACATGGATTATTTCATATTTTGTATCTAATGTTTCAAGGATGAATTTAGATGAGGGATAATCTCGGCGCTTATTAATGTAATTTACCCATTCAAAGTCATGTATTTCATACGACACTGCTTCGAAATTTGCTGACTGAACTACCTACGGGTACTGTAGTAACTATAAACCGAATCAAAAATGGTTATATACATATAACCTAATGAGAAGTTTTCATTCAACAAAACTCATACGGTTAAAAAAAACGAGAAATGAGGGATTATTCAGAATCGGAATTTCAGATTTGAATTAGTGTCTATACATGTATATATTTTACTTAGTTTCCCTGCATTAAGAAATTATGCAAATATCTAACTGTAATTAATAATTACATAATTAATTAATTTTCAACTTATATTTGTAATGATATACATTTATATACCGTATATACTGTTATAGAACCCCTGGGGTTGTATTTGGAAATGTTATAGAACCCCTGGGGTTGTATAGCAGGGTGGGGTTCTATAAGAGGTTTCTTAAAATCTATGATTTTTAATGTAATAATGTAATTTAAATCAGAGTATGTTATAGAACCCCTGGGGTTGTATCGGAAAATCCTATACAACCCCTGGGGTTCTATAAAGTCGTGGGGTTCTATAACAGTATGTACGGTACTTCTATATGATTAAGTAATTAAAAAATGATCTTACAAGGTCAAGTTCCTGATGAGGTACAAACTTAATTCTGGTATACATACTCTCATCTGGATAGTCTTCTTCATTGAAATCTCCACACTCAGCTAAAGTAAATAAAGCATGATTTTATTTATATTAATTTTATTGTAATCTACTGCCTGGTCTGGTCTTTTTTTATCAATGTTACCTTGGACAATAAAAGATGCCATGAGAGCTGCAGTATTATCGTTACATTGCAATGTACCAGTACCTAAATCTCTCTTGATTTGCAAAGTGACAAGATAGCGTGTAAACTCTTCTTCCTATGAATTCATAATTCATAATTCCAAGAGAGATGAAGCATAAAATAAAATTTATTTTATTTTATTCCATAGTTTATGCATAAAATTCAAATACTAAAATTCTTATAAAGTTCTAAATTCTATATGACTTACCAGCTGCGACGGGTCTGGCGTGTAAAATTTGACACTAAATCTTAAAACCGGATCACCTAATGACAAACCCACTTGACGAGAAAGTCTCTTTTCTAAGTCCAACCAATATTTCGTGCCACATGAATCCTATTTAGTAAAAAAATACATTATTTTTTAACACGATGACAAGGATATACCTACATTGTATATAAGTATATATGTATATATATAAACTTTGATGACATGTGAGTGAAAAATAAACTTAATTTCTATTAAAAACCAATACGTACTTGATATTCAAGTCCGAAATAATCCGCTTCCAACACATTCAGTTGTTTACACACTTGGTCAAAAACAACTTTACCGAGAGCTTTTGTTTGAGCTTGAATTATCGTTAACGAATCATCTAATAATTGAATTTTGAGAGCTAACATTTTGCCACTTTTCTAAAATTGGAAAAATTGACAAGAAATGATTATACTGCGATCATTGATCTGGCAAATGGAAATATTTTGATCATTACATAGATAGGCACATGGGACAACTATTTAAATATAGGCAGCCTATATAATAGGCTCATTAAAAAAATGTCTTTTATTACTTTTGGTGTTAACGGGGGAGTCTTAGCCAATCTCTGCGACAAGTGAATATTGCAACCATCGTCATCATCATCCCTTGGGTCACTTTCGTGTGTTGAAAATGACCTACAACATTTCAAAATGCAAAATAAAACAGTTTAGTAAATTAGCATATAACATACAAATTACTTTTAATTTAAAATTAAACATCAATGATGATGCTACATGTAATACATATTATCACTGTCCCTGTCAACACTGTGTAGCCTATAGTATTCAAATATACTAATGTACTCTTTTTGAGTACTCGGTACGCTACGGACACACTGTCCCGTATAAAACTGACGCACACGCTAATTGTGTCACACATTTGACAGCACAAGTTTGTTGTATATAATACTAACCCAGGACAATTTATTATTTAACGTATATATAGAACGAGAGACATTCTAATTGGAGCATATACATATCTATAGGTACTTTAAAAAATGTAAAGCATATATAGTATATAGCGTTGGAATGTTTGTCAAAACGGGATTTTAACACTATACGTTAACTCTTAAATAAAATACAACTTTCACCAGATAAGGTTTCTCCATGGTATACGACAATTCACTATCTACTACTATTTAATTAGGTTTAATCTCAATTAAAAGCACAAACCTTTTAACTTGAAACATTGATAACGGTGGAGGGGGAATAGAAAATCCTCCTTGGAGGTCCATTTTACAGTTTACACACAAAATCCAGAGAGAAAGATCTCTGAAACCTCACTCACACCCAAAATCTTCGCGCATGCAACATGCATGTTGCAAGTTTTTTTTTCTTCCTTTTTTTTTTATTTTTCTTCACTTATTACTTTACTGATATTCCCTTCTCTTCTTTCTTTGCTATACAAATAACTACACCAAGCATTATACAATATAATATTGTATTATTTGCAGCTACAATGACTTTTTGTAAAACATTTACCAGAATCTTAATTAATCTTAATTACATACATGCATATAGGTACTTAAAGTCATGTCATGCAACAACAATGTGTGTATAATAAAGTAAAATTTTACTTATTTACAAGTATTTATATGCCTCATATCCATTTCATTTCAAATAGACTCTGTGACGAACTCTCCGAAAGCACATTTGTTTATGAAATTAGAATTAGATGTAAATATGTAAGTTTGACATATTTACGTACTAATTAAATTAAAAGTTCTCTTTTTAGATATGTTAGCGAAGTTAGCAGTAATTATTATTCAGAGTTTGTTCACTCCAAATGTGTTCATACTCGTTTTTTGTATTAGAGAATTTTAATCAACTATACAGACTTGCTTGGAACGCAATTCGGAATTTGAACTTAAAATATTCGTCAAGGAAAAAAATGTGCGTTAAATTCACGTCGTGATATTACACGACCAGAACAAAATAAATGTGTTTGTTTTGTTGTTTAGTATAACTATAAACTTTAGTTTGCAAACAAAAACAAATAACAATGGGTGACAGTTCAGTAAGAATGTATTTAAAGTTAGCTCTGATACCATTTGGTTCGGCTGTAATAGGGATGGAAGTTATCTCGTATTTGAAGTACCTTCTGGCTAAACATAGGAAGAAACAACAGGAATCTCCGAATGCTGTCGATACAAATACTGAATTTGAAGGCAAAGAAATCGAGCTATTAGATAGGCGTAAGCCACCAAAAATTTGGAATACTGTAATGTTCTTTCCAGACTACTTCCCTGAAGAACCTCACTCGACAACTTCAAAATTTCTATCATATTTTGAAAGTGCAAAAATTTCAATACAGATTTGTATATACCTCAGTAGCTACACGCCAATCGAAGAGACAATTCTCAAAAAATACCACGAAGGCCTTATAATTCAAGTGATTACTGATCATGATACAATGGAGGCTCATAACAATTTCAATGTTCAACGATACAAGAAAATGGGTACGAAGAATAATTGTTTGAATCAATTAATAACAAATAACACCTTACATGAGGAATTATTTACCTATATATAGTTAATAGCTTTATACTTACAAAATTAGTAAAATTACTATTCATTATAATGTCTTACCTGACTTACCTTTTTAATAGGAATTCCTGTGAGAACGAAATCAACCGGATTCCTTATGCATCATAAGTTTGCCATCATAGATGAAGAGGCTGTTTTGACGGGGTCTCTGAATTGGACAAAACAAGTACAATAACAACTTAATCTTTTTTATAATCAAGCAGCATTCATGAAGTATACATACGTTGAATATTATTATTATTATTACGCTGGCGAACGAATATTGCAACTATAATAGTTCTTTCATATGTCCTTTATTTCAGGGGGTTACCTGTAATAGAGAGAATGTTTTAGTGACAACGGACCGTCGACTTGTCTCTAAATACTCTGAAGAATGTAATTGAATAACCTCTATACAAGGCATTTATTTATTTCACTTTGAATGTTACTTTGAAAGAAATCTTGTCTTTTTTTTCTTAGTTGTCAAGCTATGGAGAGAATTCGAAGCAAGTATGTATTGAACATTTTTTGAAATCTATATTGCTAGTTGCCGATTTTGAACTCTCTATCATTAGTTTTCTCTCAACATGTGGATACATTAAATATAATAATATAATTATTATATAAATACCTACTTTTGCACTATGAGTACCATATACACAGGATTTATTACATACATGATCTTATGATTCTCAATATTACATTTTAATTACTTTAACTCTGAAAGTAGGCATCATATGTAAATTGATACTCATTTTAGTTTTCTACACATCCGTGTAACATGTACTTACTAGTGCGTACGCACAAAATTTTATTTTTGATGAATTTTTTACGTAATTATCTGAATAAACATTGTTTCATTTTTAATAACAAAACCATAGCTGCGAACACGATAGCCACGATCGTGGTGGGGGGGGGGGGG
>JAIUND010003705.1:0-14740 GCA_034699125.1 Gisinianus flammeolus
TAAAAAGTGACCTGGGGCACAACTTTAACGATTTCAAATTACGATTTCTTATTATAAACATTTATGAAGAATCTTATCATTACTAACGCAAGTCGTTAAAGTTGTTCCACAGGACACTTGCCATAGCGTTATGAGTATTACTCATTGAGTAATGCAAATCTCACAATTTTGTGCTAATTTTTGACAATGAATTTCTCAAAAACGAAAAGTCAAAAATGAATTCCACTTTCAGGAATGGTGTTTGTGGTGATGAGTGACTGTTGTCAATTTTTATCAGAATTAAAAACAATCATGAAATTCTACTATAAAATTACAGGAATTCTTCTTCATATATGCAAAATATTTAAAATTTGCTGTTTTCTATATAAAGTATAAATATATATAATGATTTTGACACGGACTCGTATTGTCAAAATCATAATAGAAATATATAAAAAATAATAAAAGACGTGTACAAATTATACGTGCTTCTATTGAAATACAGCATTCAAAAAGTTGTCCATAATTTATAGTGCTTCCTTTTGTCTCTCAATAATTCTCAATCTCTTATTGATTGAAAGAGAGTTTTTTTTTTATTTCATCTCCGACCGCCATTCCTTGCTGTTCAACGTTTTCTTGGTCTCTGAGCGTAATATATGTTTGTCTTTGCATTGAATCTCTGGTCCTTTTTGTCCTTTGTCGTTTCCCTGTATATATACGTATAGGGTTTTGTTCAAAATCATCACACGTCGAAAGTCATGTCGTCTCTGCAGACTAATTATGGACTTTCCATCACCCTCGTCGTCATCTTATTGTCAGCATTGAATTTAATGGCGATGAGTGGAGTGGCGTCCTTTGAATCCTCCGACGACCTTCCTTACCATGAAAGTGGTGCTGAAGTGACGTTGGCGAACTCATTTTCCTCGCTTCTTGGCGGTGATTTGCACCTAAGGGTCAAACGAGCTGCGTCCTGCAGGTATAGTTATACATATCGTCTATATTAAGGTCGAAAACGAACGATAATCATTTGGCCCCAGCCGCAGAATGTGCCTTATGCGCATACGCATATCCTGCGTCTGGGGCCAAATGATTATCGTTCGTTTTCGATGTTAATAGACGATATAAATCGTCTGTTAGGTTCACAAAGGAACTATAATTATTTTCCTTAACTTCATTGACCTGCTGCAAAGGTCAAACGGCTGGAGATGGAGCTTTGGGTCCTTCGACATTATTGTCGGCCATGACCTTTTCTGTCACCCTCAATTTTTTCACAATTTTACCCACAAAGATAGGACGCAGTCGTATAGCATTTCCGCAAATTAAGGAAAATCGTTATATAGTTCGTTTGTGAACTTAGCAGACGATATATAAATATATATATATTATACATATTTTTTGTGTTACTGTGTGTACATATTGTAGAGTAACCTAAATAAATATTTTTGTTTTGTATTATACTTTGTCCCACAGCACGTCCCAGGACTGTCCGACGTGCCCCGGCCCACTCACAAATACCTTCGCGACCCAATACTACAAGTATTGTGAGAGTGGAGCCTGCACTTGCAGAGTACATTGAATATAAAAGCTATATACATAATACATAGGTTTAAATATATTTATATATCAACATGATGCGTATACTGATACTTAAAATAGCTTTAATGGTGTGTATATAGTCTGTAAAGCCCTGCAACACGACGGCCCAGTGTAATGGCGGCTGCCCTACAAACGGTAACCCTAAGCTTTATGATCGCTGCGAGGACAACGAGTGTGTCTGCACGGTACGTAATTCCTAATAAAAAGCATCTCTTTTTTTGTTAGTTACATATTTTCTTTGTATATAGTATTCAGTATGCAGGAGAGTCACACATATAGGTATATATAGATGTATGTGTAATTTTATATGTATTATATAATAGCCATCCGCGCCTACCTGCGTAAGCCTCACCACCTGCAAAACCTGTGCAACATCATACTTCAAATACTGTGAAGATGGCGACTGCCTCTGCAAGGTATATACCTTCAATATTATTTATTAATTATTATTATCCTTGTTGTACCTATTATATTATATCCGTGGATTTTTACGTGGATTTTGTGTGTGGCTGTAATATATATATACAGCAAGTGAAACGGTGCACGGTCACCGCGGACTGCACCACAAACTCTGGCGGCACCGCCACACCTTGCAATACCACCCAGGGCTATAAAGCCGAGTGTGATGACGGCGAGTGCGTTTGCAAACAAGTAGGCGAATATATATATACATATATACACATATTGTATATTTGGTATACCTATATATTTACATATAGACAATGCCCAAGACCTGTTCCGGTTCCAATACAAACAATTGTGGAGACTGTCCAGCCGGCTTTCAAAAGGCTTGCTGTTTAAGCAAATGCAATTGCCAGGTCCGCCATTTTGAATTTTGAATTTTCACTGTCGAGTCAGATTGTTTATTATTTATATATATGTATGAAAAAACTTTACTATTAAAAATTAAAAACGTATATTAAATATATTATGTGTGGTTTGCTGCATGCTCGCAGGTGACGCCGACGCCGCCAGCTTGCAAAACTCTAGACGACTGTCCCACGTGCGACAAGTTATTTTTTAAATACTGCTCGCACGGCAAGTGTCTCTGCAAGGTGCGCCTTTGTTTCGTATTAAGTATATTTATTTATTCGTTTATATTATTCACATGTTGTACATGCTTTTTTTTGGTTTTTGTGGTTGTATATATATACATAAAACATTTTTAAGTGTGATGCTGTTATTTATAGACGACACGACGTTGTGACGCGACGGATCCTGCGTACTCTGTAGATAAATGCCCAAACTGTCCCAATAACGCCAACAAAGCGTGTGAGGATGGTGAGTGCGTTTGCAAGGACAAGGTGGCAGAGTGTACAACTTTGGACACTTGTGCAACGTGCCCCGGCGGGTACTACAAGTACTGTGAAGATGGAGACTGCACCTGCAAGGTCAATATAAATATATATATATTATATTATATAACAATATATAGCTTAATATAGGGACGCCAGAAATTCGCATTTTTTTTTGTATGACAACTAATATATATTACCACACGACACAGACATGAGGGGTCTATATATATATATACTTTAAAACAAAAGCACTGTATGCCATATATATATATATACAAAGGTCTATATATTATATATATCGTCTGTTAAGTTCACGAAGGAACTATAACGATTTTCCTTAATTTGCGGAAATGCGACGACTGTGCGCGTCCGTCTTTGTGGGTAAAATTCTGACAAAATTCAGGGAGAGAGAAAAGGTTATGGCAAACAATAATGTCTCAGGACTCAGGACTCAGGACCCAAAGCTCCATCTTCAGCCCTTTGACCTTTGGGCCTTTGGAGCAGGTCAACGAAATTAAGGAAAATAATTATATTAGTTCGTTTATGAACTTAACAGACGATATATATGGCTTTGTTTCTACTTACATGTTTTCTTGGCTATATATATTTAGACACAACAACGTTGTGGGACCCCGGATTATACCAACGACAAATGCCCCGACTGCCCCCCAGACTATGAGAAGTATTGTGAGGATTTTGGTTGTAAATGCAGGGTGAGTGACCACACACTGAAATATATATACCTATAGCAAAAAAATCATCAGGAAGCGGAAATAGTATATATGCGCGATGATTCGTCATTATAATTGGTGGCGGAATCGGTTAAATGAATAATTTATATAATTTGTATCGAATTGTAAATGTTGTACATATTATATTAACGCGGGATTTTTTTTTGCAGAAGCCTGGGACGACGGCCGAACAGAAATCTAGTAGCAAATTCCCATATTTTCTTCAGTGTCTGCTGGATGCCCTGAATAGCGTAAAGAAATTCTTTAGCAAGGGAAACGGCCGTGGGAAATGATTAAAGAAAAAGGCAAGGAAAATATTTCAAACTGAAAATACATATATATATGTATGGTATTTTACAGTTAATTTTGTAGTGTGGCGCGCAAATTTTATGCGGACAATTTTCTTTTTTTCCATTTTGTATCGTGTTGCACACACACTGTGTGAACGGTAAACATATAAAAAAAATCGGCCTTCTATTTATTATCTAAAAATTGTAATTTATAAAAATATATTTATTATTTCTGTATGTATTGTTGTCAGTCATAAAATGACTGCGCGGCAGTCGGCACAGTTTTTTTTTCGTACTTTTTTGACATTTATTTAATATGAGTGACTCGGAGAAAAGTGCGTAAATATATTATATCTTTAGAAATAAAATGAATCAAAATATTATTATTATATTATTTATTACTTGCAATTGTAAAATTCCCATTAAATCATGATGCAGTCATCTCTCATCTCTCATCATACACAATTTGAAGAGTCGTTTGAGTTTTGAGACTTTTGCTCAAATACGCGGCGGACAAATGTGGAGTGATGGTAAAACTTGACAATTGACCAACTTTTTTGTGATCCGTGCACACACTCCAGACTTTACAGACAAGGCCAAAATAGCCATCAATTTCTAAATAGAAAATCTACAATATAGCTACTCTGAAATTTATCTTGCAATCACATTATACATTTTACTGTGGACATTCTTCAATACTCAATTTCCCAATTACAAAATGAATCAGCGTTTGCGGGCCGAATTCTTCATTTTCCTCTTCATTGCCCAATTTCCAATTTCCTCCAGCAATGCGCATCTCAGCACAAAAGAAAAAGGTGCAGGAAATTCACTCCGAATTTCCTTTTACTTTTCCCGATTTCATGCAGACCTTTTCTCAATCGCACCTTCTGCTCCGCACTGGATCGAGAGCTATACATGCAGAATTCCTCAATCGGACCCACCGGGGCTTTCTAAATTTTCTTCATTTCCCGCTCTCACCCACGACCTAGCTTTTTATTGGCTCTGCCACTTTCTGTGTGCACCTCCTCCATTTCTTTTTGGGCTCCATCAGAATTTCTCCCAAGCAATTTTGAGCGTTCTGATGGGTCCACTGATTTTCCAAATCCAAATCCCAGGACAGACACAGTGCCATTGCCATTGAATTTTCCTTCGATGGATCTTGATGGCGTTTCTTCTGAGTCAATTCTATCACGCTGGCCTCAACTCAACTCATCAAAAATGGCACGCAAGATCGAGCACATTGAAGAAACGCTCGAGGAATTGCTCGCACAGATGGATTTAAATTCAACATTGCTTGTGCTTCGAGGCAATGGTAGGAAACTTTGGGGGGAATCTTGATGGATTTGGAAGAGTGGGAAAGTTTAAAAGCAGGACAAAAGAAACAGTAACTAATGTGTTCAGTTTAATTTTGTCCAATTGGGCCGCCGACAAAAATGTCGAAAATCCTGAAAATATTGTGGAGCTCGTTCTTCTGAATCGGAAACACATGTTAGGGCTTGATATGGCGCGTAAAGATGGCGCGACGTCGCATGTTCTTGGCCAACAACTTTGGCTATCACATGTACATGCCGGCTTCACGTTGCCCAACCTTGAACTCCTCGTCGGGACATCATCAGTCGCCACAGCGGTACTATATCAATTTGATGGTGTTAAGACCCATAACATAACATTTCATCACATCATTGTCTCTGCGTGTGCTCACCAATATGGAGATATCGAGAGGAGAGTTACGAAAGGCAAGAAATTGTGTGCTGTTTGTGTCGGGAGTGCGTACGGAAATCAAGGACTTCTAGCCTCTCAAATTCTAAACTCTAAACTATACATATAACCTTTAGACTCTATCCAATCATTGTCAATATCAAGCTCACTAAAACGTCTTCCCGTATCTATTTTCTATATGGGCATCTATTCTATATATATCTATGTATGCCGTTTAATTTCATACGATATATGCACACACAGTATGAATGTTCATTTGATGCATGCATGCATGCCTATATATAGGTATAATATAGAAGACATGAAAAATGATTGAGTGATTGAAAATGTCAACCGTGAGCACAAGCAAAGGTTTTATATATATAGAGTAAGTGCTTATATATATATGGAAATATGGATGAGATGGAACCAAAACGAATCTCAAAAAAATGGGGCGAAGAGACCACAAAGGTCTTGAACAAATCACATGACGACGAGATATTACAAACTGAATGAGCTGATATACATATAGCCAATTATATAAGTATAGTAAAACGACGAGTTGACAATTGATAATTCAAACTTGGTATTAGGGCATGCTGGGGTACATTGAGCCACACATGAAATTGTTTGCAGTAAAGTCACTTTTTGGTGTAAATATTTATACCAAACAGTGAAGAAGCCCGTTGCTCCGCCAGCCCCCTCCCCACAAAATTTTAATTGTAATTAAAATTAGACTGCCCGCTCTTGAAATTCTTAAAGTTTACCGCACACAAAACCGCCGACTGAAAAACACGCACTTATATAGACTTGGGGTTTTTTGTGTCCATTCTTTTGC
Organism: Gisinianus flammeolus; assembly: GCA_034699125.1. Taxonomy (NCBI): domain Eukaryota; kingdom Metazoa; phylum Arthropoda; class Collembola; order Symphypleona; family Katiannidae; genus Gisinianus; species Gisinianus flammeolus. The sequence continues at coordinate 6,431 of JAIUND010003705.1, forward strand.
CTGCTCTGTCTCCTCCCGTAAAAATACACAGGGAAATTTATTGTAATTAAATATTTAAATATAGTAAATGTACAAGTGCGAATGTTTTTAAATTACCTTCCTATACTTTTCTATATACCTGTACATAATTGATAATGGTTGTCCGCTGGCAGCTCTCTCAACTCTCCATAAATAAAATTTCCTTAGATTGGACAAAGTTTAAATGTAGCGCGGACCGCAACTGAAAAACTGTGAACGGCGTCGGACTTTGACATATACCGTAATGCCTAAAATAGTGCGCGGGAATTTTTGGGTCCTGTTTTTAGTTTTGTTATTTAAAAAATAAAAATGAAGGAAAAAGAGATCTTTGGGAAAATTTTGGGCTATTTTGCCCTGTTCGGCGTATTTGGGCTGTGGTTGTGCATTTTTGATTTTATCATTTTGCGTACACGGCTCTGTGTCCTTTTTTGTCTTCTGCGTGTGTGTGGACAGTTTGCCCCAGTGTTCCTTATTCCTGCCACTTTCTAACTGCGTATGTAAACACAAGTAAATAAGCCCCTCGCTTCAAGCGACCTCCCTGTGCACAGTTTTTTCCCCATGTTCACATTTGCCATTTCTTCGTTTGGTAAATTACACTTGAATTACTGAAATTCAAGTACAAATACTAACACAAAAAAAACACAATTACTAACACGAATACAATGACCTAATCCGAATTCCTTGACCTCTCATCCCATTTACCCCTCACTCGCCTTTAATCTTATCTTCTGTACCCGTCCCTCATCCACTTTTTACCCATTATTTTTTTGTTAATTGGACTAAATCCCTTTCTCGCCCCTCGCTTTTTACCTCTACAGTTAAAATTCTATTTCTTTTTCATTCCCTTCTGCTCTCTTGCTTCTCCTTAAATGTCTTGACCTGACCCAACGTCCTAGTGTATTTTAAATGCGCAATTAATTAAAACAATGCAAACAGATCCGAAGCTCAAGTACAATTTATGAAGTAAATCGACAACATGACACTAATTGCCCCCTGAATGGGCCTTCCCAATTATTTCTCTGACCTCTCACTTTTGACCCCACCCCATGTACCCATCACTCTTTTTGTACCCATTATTTCTTTGACACTCTTCCTTCTGCCTATATCTTGAACTTCGACCATGCGTCTTTAATCAACGTCTTCAATTGGACTAAATCCTTTTACCTGTTCCTTTCTTGCCCCTCACTCTCTATATATATAGTCATCTTTTTGACTAAATCACAACTAAAATATAAAAGCCCCGTCGCTTTCAGCCTGATTACGCAATTAAAATTAATTCACTTATTTAATTTCAAAAATAAGTCAAATTATGTTGTCAAGTTTCCAATCGAGTTTGTTTGTTTTTTTAAATTTGTTCAAAAGAACTTTTTTAAATAAATTTTTAAGAGCGCATTGATTTTCGCCAGATTTTTATAAACAAACTTGCTAATTTGTCAAATTTCCTCGGCAACAGTCAAAATATTATAATAATTAGACACATTTTGGACAAAAAAAAACAGAAAAATGTCACAGTGGGCCCTTTAGAGGAACATTTTTGAAATTCTGAATAGCCTATACTTATCAGACAGGCAAAGTAGTATTGGCATGTGACAATGCCAAACGTCTAAACTCTACAGTTTTTACGCGCATAAAGACATATAGAGAAATAGAATTCTTTGCTTATAGTAGTGATTTCCGATAATGTCCAGGTGGATTCCACTCTTTCAAATCAGAATCAGCACTTTGAGCCGGACCAGAATTCAAATCACATTGTGAAGGTATTAAATACATATACATATGTATATATTATGCTACCAAATCTATAAATCTAAATTTAAATGTACATATCGTCGGCTAAGGTCACAAATACGCTATTATCATTTGGCCCCAGAAGGAGAATTTGCGTGCACGTTCGTTTATGCTAACGTGCGTGGAGCCGTATGAGCCTTCTGGCCGTAGGGGCCAAATGATAATAGCGTATTTGTGAACTTAGCCGACGATATGGCAGAATCCAGCACACGTCAAATCATACGATTTTGTGTCACAATTATTTGTGCAGACAAAATCCAAGGATGGTCCTCTCATTACTCCATTTCGCCAACGCTCTCGTCATTCGTCAAGGCGACGTTCAAAAGTGACCCAAGCCCATCCGCAGCCCAGAATTTCAAGTATAATTAAAAACATAATTAAATTTTGGTTATAAACTAAGTTCAATTTAAATTTTTTTAAATCAGGAATCCCGTGTGTGGAAACGAGTAAGTACCTTTTTTGCTATATGACATTTAAATTAATTCTCCAACTCATATCTGTATGTAAAACAGGACTTGGAGCTAGGTCGCCCTGCCGTGAAGGAAAAGATTCTTCATTCGGATTCGGAGAGGCTTGCTTCAATGGAATTTGTTGCTCCCTCCTCGCTCGTCGATTCTTCTCAGCGCCGACTCCGGAAGACGACTCGACAGCTCAGCTCGTTCAACAAACGCTGGCCTACCTCGATCAAGGGTCAAAGGTCATCGAGCGGACGAATCAAACCAACGTGACGATCGTGGTGGGCTACTCGGGCTCCGGAAAGACGACCCTCGTCCAACTCCTCACCGTGAATCCCCATGACATTTCCTCCGTCCAACCAGACCCGGACAACCCCACATTTTTTGTTTTCGAGGACAAAACCGGCACCATTGGCGGTGGGACTCATTCCAAAACGCTCTTCCAATCCGAGACCGAGACAGCCTTCTATGATTGTCCCGGCTTCAACGACAACCGCAACTCGACCATCGAAATTGCCAACGCCTTCTTTATCCAGCAGGCGGCAGAGTTTGGCGCCTTCGTTAAAATCATCATGGTCGTGGACTTTACTTCCATCAGCCCATTCGTTGACCGCTCGCGGAACTTCCCTGAGCTCCTCAAAGCCGTCGTCGCCATCGTTAAAAACCCCGCCAAGTACAGAGACTCGATCGCACTCATTGCCAACAAAGCTCCGTCCGCGCATAATACTCCAGAAGCCAAACGGATTGCCAAGATTGGGAAATCCCTGGCCAAGTTTGCCCAAGATCTCCCCCAAAATTTCAGTCCAGCACAGAAACGAGCCTCGGAGGAACTTTTGGGAGCCATCCTTGCTCAAGATGAGACAGGGAATTTCAGTCGGATCGGCCTTCTGTCGTTCCCAAACAAGGCGGGGCCGGTGAGTGACCTTCCAGACGTCCTTGCCAACAAGCAGCGCCTCATTTCTCTCATTTCTCACAATATTTCGTAAATGGAGCGGACGGTGGGGGATTTTGGGGTCGTCCTGAGTCCAGACGCTGACCAGGCCGTTGTGAATCTTACTAAAGGCATCGGGAAGAATGTGCAGGACGCCCTTGGTCGTCTCACATCCAGCTATGCCGAGCTTTTGGAGGAACAAATCCTCGAGTTATTCCGGAACAAGGCGAACCTCAAGGGGTCCACCGCCGCCGTCCGGAATGTGACGACGAGTCTGACAAAAGTGATGACCTGGGAGATGACGACGTTTGATCACACGAATGAAATAAGTGACAGTTCAGGAGCGGATGTCCTCATGGCCATCGTTTCAAAATTCCGCGGGTTGCCCGGCAATTTTAATTTAGAGGCGACTGAGGAGGAGCTCCAAACGCTCGAGACGAATCAAAAGTACGCGGTCTTTATTCAAACGGCAAAGGCACAGAGTTTGAGTGATGACTTTGGCGTGGATCGCTGGGCGCTCATCATTCAAAGTCTCCCGGGCACATTGCACAAATTCATGGCTGAAAATGTTTTACAAAAAGTAGGGAAGGAAATCCAGGATGGCCTCGACCGACTTGCTCGGGAACTGAACCAGAATCTGGTCGCTGACTTGAATCGCCCGAGGGACGATTTCTTGCCTTTAATCTGAACGGGCGGAACGCCTCGGACATTGGAGCCGCCCCAGACCCAGCCGAACAGGAAGGAACCAACGGCGCTCCAGGAAATCCTGGTACATAATTACTGACCTTCATTATAGAATGGCATTTATAAGTACCCACAATAATTATTTTTGGCTGATTCATATGAATCATCGCGTGTCAAAGGTCAAACGAGTAGAGACAAAATGTTGTACGTTGTATGTATGTACGTCTATATTGTATATACAGGAGGGATTGGTGGGAATTTCTTTGGGATTGGCGGGACTCAGTCGACTGGCGGCGGCGGCGGAGAGGGCACGCTCACCGTGGCCAGTCATGGCGGGAATGGTGGCACTGGGCAAAGTGGCGGTGCGGGTGGAGCGGGCGGGAACGGTGATGACCTGGACGCAAATGATGTGGACGCCAAATGCGTTGCAGAATCTGCGGATGCGGATTTCAAAGTGGTCATTGAGCCAGACTCGAAGCCCTACGGAATGTACCATGAGAATGACTTTAGTTGCGATGAGAGATTCCGCTACAAAAAGTGTGGCCCGTACCATTGGAACGGGCAGCCGGGGACGCGCGGTTTCAATGGCGGGGCCGGCGGGCAGCGGGATTCCCGGGAACCCTGGAGTCATTCAAATGATTTCACTCAACAATAATAACGAAGGACAGAGTCAAATCAAGTCCAAGATGGCCCCCACGAGGAATGAGACAGCGGGCGCGGATGGAGATGGCGGTGCGGGTGGGAAAGGTGGAAAGAACGGTGACGGGATCGGCTATCAAATCGAGGGCGTGTCCGGTTGGTCTCGGTCGTCTTATAATTGTGAATGGTCCAGAGTGGGTCCGGACAAAGGGAAGCGGGACGGAGGCTACGCAGCCCCGGGGATATGGGCACAGCACGAGACATCAGGAGGAGCCACCCTGCATGACCTTTGACCTAGCATGGGCCATCGAGTCTCAACCGATTCCGGCAGCGGGCTGTCCGGCTCGCGGTCAACAGTTCATTCCTCTCAGGGCCGGTCACAGAATTCCTTAAGGAGCTGGATGCGTCGGACGGGATCCGGAAAGTAACCGAGACGACTGACCTCGTGACCGAGATGCTTGGGCTCCAGCGAGAACTCTACAGGAGCCACCAGGACTCTCAGTCGGAGGTCAGAAGTCAAGACAAGTTCGTCCCGTTTCTCGAGTCTTTAATGGATCGCGTCCACGCCAAAGTCCGGACACTTTCCAAATCCAACTCTGCAAATTCGGAGGAGGAACGCCAAGTCCTCCGGCTGCTCTACACGGCGGCACTGTCCGCGACCGTGAGTCTCCAGACCGGGCAGGGCGCGGCCGTCCTCGTCGTCAAGATTGAAGACTTCCTCGGTGACCTCCTCAAAAAGATCAAAGAATTGTCCCTGAAACAGTTGAATAAGTTCAAGCAGGAGCTGATTCAGACGGAAAAAGATGGCTACCAGGAGCAAATCGAGGGGAAACGCGGGGAAGCCACCGGCTTTATCAAAAACGTCCTCGAGCCCGAAATCGAACGGATTGAAGCTCAGATCGAGAGTTTGGTCAAGGAGATTGCGATCCTCCGCAATGAGACCAAGGAGGAAATTAAAGAGCTCCGGAATAAGGAGGCGGCCCTCAAGTCTCTCATGGGAATGAACGCCCTTTTTGGTGTACTCAAAGTTGCCTCGCAGGCGCTGAGCTTGGCGGGGCCCCTGGGGCAGGCTGCAAGTTCAGTGATTGGTGCCGGCTTGGGCATTGCCCAAAACTTTGTGCCCACGGGCGACGCAGAAAAGGACATTCCCATGCCCAAAATTCCCGAAAGCATTGAGACGGCGAAGAAAGGCGCCACGGACGCCATCCAGGTAGTTCATCTTTATTTATTTAAATATATCCGTCATATTATAGTTCGCGCCCAAATGAATTGTGTCACTGGTATTGTAATTAAAAAAGATAGGCGATTCTGGACGGGCGGGTTGCGGACTACGAGGACAAGATGAAGGACATTGCTGACCTCCTCAAGGAGCCAGTGGACCCCAAGGTCAAGGAGCAGCTCAAGGAACTCCAGGACAAGGTCACGGCCATCCGGGCCCGCATCGCCGCGGCAGAAAAGGAGCGCAAGGCGAACGCAGAGCGAGCAACGGCCTTGGACCCCACTGCCCTGGATGACCTCACAAAAACCGATGCGCTTCTTGAGCAGAGCAAGAAAGAGTTGAAGGAGACGCTGGAAGAGACCAACAAGAAAACGGAAGGGCACAAGGACTCGGCCGCCGAGACCAAGGCCAAGATTATGGAATACGTGGAGAAGGTGGGGCAGCTATTGGACCTCGCTCAGGGCGGCGTCGAGATTTACAACACGTACAAGAACGACGAGAAGAACATTGCGGCCGTGTCGGCGCAGATCCGAAAGGCTCAGGGTGACCTGGAGAAATTGGACCAGCAGCAGCAGAACATTCGAGAAGTCCTCCGGCTCTTGATCTCCAACATGCAGAAGAATGTGGGCGAGTTCACGGAAGGGCTCAAGTCCCGCTCTGGTGTCGCTCTGGAGGTCGGCAAGTGGCAGATGACGACGGCCCTCAAGGGCATTCAGAATCTTGTCCATGAGTCTTTTACTCAGGGTACCAAAACCGAAGGGAACATGACCCGCTGCTTCGAGGTACCTATGACAATTTGTGGCTCGTTACTTCCTTCTACATCAAAAGGTCAAAGGTCAAAAGTCATACTGGCGCCCTTCTCAATATAAATCCTGTGTCTGTTTCTGAATTTCTATTGTAGAAACTGAACGACGCTCTGACGACGCTCATCAATATTTACGACCGCCTGGATCACTACGGAGAGCAGTCGCAGCTGGCGCAGTTCATTGCGGACGTGGCGACTGCTGGCCTGGACTCGGGAACACTCACTGACCCCGCCCTTCGAGCGGCGGCCGAGAACCTTGACATTTCCGTCCAGTCAAGCCTCATCCTGTCCCGCTACGAGCTCGCCATGACCTCCTTCTCCATGTGGGTCTTCCCCTTTGCCCGCTACTTTGTTGCCGAGCTCCGCATTCCAGAGGAACTCGTTGCGCCTCCAGCTGCCGACGACATCATCAAAAATGGGGCGGAGCAACTGAGCAAGTTAGCGGCGGCGGTGACGGAATCTGTTCAGGGATTGGTCGACAAGATGACGTTTTACAGGCAGACGACGGGGAGCTTTCAAACTTACCTCCACTTCCGGGACTTCCAGCATGACCCCGCGGGTCAACCTGGTTACTCCTTTTACACGTGGTCGGGGGCGAGAAACGTGGGGGCAGACCAGGAGGCCATCGAGCGTCTCCTCAGGGGTGAGGCGGTCGTCCTCACGAGCCCTGTGGGCATGTCTCCCGCGGACTTGATGGTCGTCAAGGTCAGCCAACTGGACTGGACGAGTTTTGGCCAGCAGAAGCAGAGAAGGCGGAGGCTCCGCCCCCTGCAGAGTGGACCGCGCGGTTAAAGGAGTCACTGGACCGGCTGAGTGTCAACCTGACGCACATGGGGAACAACTACTATATGCTAGGGGGCGCATTCACGCCTTCACCTCCCCCGCGCTCACCTTTCAGTTCAGCTTCCGGCGCGGGGCGGGCGGGCGGCTGGCCGACTTTAATGGGAACTGGAATGCCTTGGATACGGGGGACTTGGTCCTCAGTCCGTACACAACGTGGGAGCTGTCTCTCACCCCGAATGCGGGATCGGGCGGGACGTCGGGGGCACTTGAAGACCTCGCGAATCTCCACCGGGAGCGGCCCCTTAAGCTCGAGCTGAATGGGAAAGGGACTTATGTCAGCACGGACTTTCGAGGGGGCGGCGGTGACGGCGCTGAAAATGGGCGGCGCCCAATAAAGCCAAAGGGACACGCTGCTCGTCGTCCAGGTCCAGCTTGGAACGTCCAGAGCGCGATCGCCGCCTACCAACAGCAAGAGAGCTCGAGTGCCTTTGACCATTTCGCTCATGTTTTCTTGTAAGGTCAGAGGTCACTCGATATCGGGGTCATTTTTTTGGAGACTCACTGATTTAATTTATTTCCACGTCAGTTCTGATTTTAAAAATGTGAAAAATATTCGAATAGTATAAGGGGGCGTTCATAAATGGACTCCGCAAAAAAACAAAAAAATTTACCTCCCCTCTCCCATCGTCCGTCGCCATCCAAAAGTTGAAGACTCCCCCCTCCCCTCCGTGCGTAACCGTCCGAAACCCTAAGACCCCCCGCAGGAACTCAAAATCTTTGAAAATCGAATTTTTGTTAGAATTTTTTTGCAGTTCGGCAAAAGCATCTCTATTCATCCTATCTATCGCGATATGTACGATACACAATATCCTGATGCAAAATACACCGTAAAACTTCCATAAAAATGCATTAAAATGCAATCATCAAATAAAATGTTTATAGCTTATTTGGTTTTTATGTTTTATTTTCATTTTGTCCCTTTTTCTAC